>JBBBDQ010000419.1:6057500-6240000 GCA_037127315.1 Ascarosepion bandense | reverse complement strand
GTACTTTTGCTGTATTTACTATTGTTTAAAGACAACATGTGATTGTTAAATCTTATCTTCCACCTGTTAAAAGTACTTCCAAATAAAATTTAACACCATTATCATCCAAATGAATTCGAGCTCTATAAACAATACTTTCGGATATATGGGCCTTTCAGTTTTATTTTTTATTTTTTCGGCACTTGCAATTATGTTTAGAAGTCATTTTTGCTATTAGTTGGATGACGGGTGTGTGTTTTTTATGTGGGCCAAATATTTATTTGATATCATAGCATAATGTTGTGAAATATATTTACCTATGTACTTAACGCAACTATAACTGACTCTAATATTATTTTTGCTGGAAACTTTTTTAGTGTGGGTGAATGGTAGAAATGTTTTTGAATTAAGTTTAGGAATAGTTATTTTGGACGTTACGACTGAAGCATAGGTTAAACAAAAGAATGTTAAGTTTACGGGATTTCTGTTAATTTCTGGCCGCCTTGTTTTTAACAGACTATTCTAAACTAGTGTTGCGTTTACTTTTTTTCTAAAGCATTAATGTATTTAATTTTAGAGTTGTTGAAAACCTCCTTATTGCTAGAGTTGGTACTTAAACAAAATTGGATAGATTTGTGTAGGTTGTGGGTGATTCTCTAGAGGTGATTCGATTCACTGTTGATGTTGATGATTTCATAACGCATGAAACTCTGAGTTGTGCCATAGACGTAGGACAATATTACAACGGAGGTAAAATATGTAGATTGTGCCAGGAAAAAAAAATTAGCTATTATGTTATTTCCGAACAAAACTGTTGTTTTCTTTCAATGATATCACCATCAAGTATCAACCATTCGTCCGTGCATGGAGTACTGCTGCCATATATGGTCAGGCGCCCATGCCGTTCAGCTCAGTGTTCTCGACAGGCTCCAAAGGAGAATCAGTAATGTGATAGGTACTGACTTGGAGGCTCGACAGCCACTTCCCCACCGACGAAATGTGGCCTCCCTTTGTCAGTTCTATAAATATTTTCATGGCTTCTGCTCGGACGAACTGAAGTCACTGGTGCCTCCTCAACAGGTGTTTACTCGTGCAACCAGATTGGCAACTGAGTCCCACCCATTCACAATTAGCTTAGCCAAATGCAGACGACAATTCTACTCCTGCAGCTTCTTCTCTCGCACTTCCCGCCTGTGGAACTCGCTCCCATATTCTTGGTTTCCTGACGGCTACAACCTCCAGGAATTTAAATGCAATGTCAATACTCATCTATTAACCAGTTGATTCTAGTTCTTTCCCCACCCCGTATATCCTTTTCTTTCTCTCCACCTTTGAAACTGTCATCACACCTGCATTCTCATCTTTCTATTGCTCCTTTCTAACTGGTTCGTCTTCCTCTTCACTCTCTTCTAATTAATCTTTTTAGACCTGCATATCAGTGGCATTACCGCCTTGCTCTGGGTAAAACGATTAAAAAAAAGACCGTACGAATGGATCCTACACAAAATTAATAGACAAAACTTGTCTATATTATTCAATGAAACCTGCATGAACATTATATATATATATATATATATATATATATATATATATATATATATATGAATATGTCTGCTCTATCACTGATATTGAGCGCTTTTAAATAAGTAACAACGCATATATAATATGTAAACAATATAATATACATAACAAATTGCATATTTATATATATATATATATTGATATTTATAATTATATACATACACTTTTCACACACACACACACACATACACACACACACACACACACACACACACACACATATATATATATATATATATACTTGGGAATATTGAGAAATGGACAATAAATTCAACTGTAAAGTTACATTTCCGTAAGTTCGAACAGATTTTATTACAATAAGCAAACATAATGATATATATATATATATATATATATATATATATATATATATATATACATATATATACAAGTATCTTTAAATGCCTATGATTAATAACAGAAGCCATTGGTTTATTCCAATGACTTACCTTACTTAATATTTCTTGTTTTCACTCTTGCTTGGTCATGTGTGACGTCATGCGCTGTGATGCGACATTCGCTTCTACCGTCTTATATGCTTGCTGTTGCTTGGAAGTCTTCCGTATAAACAAAAACTGCTTGTCATTTTCGTTTGTCCATGAATTGTTATAATATATAATGTAACTTGTTATCTTTGAAAATAACTTATGTAAGCCGAAAGCTTTGATTGGGTTATTAAAAAATTATGTATCAATATTAAAATTTTATTTCTTCATTTAATGATAATGCTATTAAGCTTATCAGAGAATCTGAAAAAAGATACATAAAATAGCAAAACTTGTCTATATTATTTAATTTTTAATAACTTGCCTTTGTTTTGTGTTAAGTTTTTATGGAAAAGAGGACGAGAGAATAAATTCTCATGAATATTTCTTATATAACTCTTATTATATATATATATATATATATATATATATATATCAGATAAAATAAATTGTAAACATTATGTTTGCTTATTCTAAAAAATTCCGTTCGAAATTGCGAAAAATCTTTCGTGTATTATAATTGAAAAATGTAACAAATGCGCTGTAACTTTTACAGTTGATTTTATTGTCCGTTTCTCAATATTCCCAAGTACTTTCAATCTTCTTACGAGATCATCTTCAGAGGTGTAAGATGTAGTAACAAAAAACTGTGTTGCTAAAATGACTGTATTTTTCTTTTTACTTCGAGTGTAATGATTGACTACTTTAAGTGAAAAATAACTCAAAGAAAATCCTGTAACCGTTTCAAGATGGGATACGATAACTTTTTAGATTTGCTCAATGCTACATATGTATCCTTCAATTTATTTCATCACTGGCATAGAAATCGTTAAGTTTCTACACCTTTTTACCAATACAATCAAATTTCTTCGATTCATCATGACTTGACTTTCTATTGGTTCACTGAGACAAACCCCCCGGAAATTCACCTCCTTAATTGTTTGGATATGGTAAAAACTGTGTTGTTTTTAAGCTTCTATATACAATGATACCTGATAGAAAAATATTTCACTGCCTGACGTGGTGCTAATAAGGTAGTAACGAAACTCAACGGCTCTTGTGTTTCAGTAAACTGCGTTTTGCTTATAAACTTATAGCAAAAATATTACTATATATAATGCTCTACTAAGTATCAAGCACTCTTAATGAAGTAAAACACTACAAACAGTAAACTGACAACACATTAGTTGGTACTACTTCTAATTTATATATATATATATATATATATATATATATATATATATATATATATTGTAACGAGGATGCTTTTATATGCAAAAATAATATATATATATATATATATATATATATATATATATATTGTAACGAGGATGCTTTTATATGCAAAAATAATAATAATAATGTTTAAAAAGTTGTAGTAAAGAACTCTATTTTGTCCTACTTGTTGTTACAAAAAAATAGTTATAATTCAGAAAGTAGTCGCAAAAATAAAGAAATTAGAAATAGAACGTTTTGGAAGGATCTAGAATGTTCCAGTAGAATCTAGAAAGTTCAAAAGGTTCTAGAAGTATGCAAATTAGGTATTAGCCCCTATAAAAATAGGGTTTGGGCACGGAGCAGGCAATTGATAGCAGGATGAGTTGATCTCTACAGCTCCGGTTAAGACTCAGAATGTATATCCAGCCGAAAAAATCCCTAAGTCGACGACAAAAAAACTAAACTTGAAACACTTGATAAAAGGATGTGCTGACCTCATCAGCACCGGTTTCGATTCATGGAATTATATCCAGCAGAAAGAATCTCCCTAGTCAACGACAAACAAAAACTTGAAAAAATTGTGAAAAGGATTTTGCTGTCATATCAAGCCCGACAAAGATTCTAGGATCTATATCCGGCCAAAAGAACTTCACAGATAAAGTCCGAACAACTAAAACCTGAAAGAGAATCTCATGCAACTATCTGGGTAAATACATATTTTTGCCTTATTCATTGAGCAAGCCAATAATTAGTCTTTATATACGCATTTAAGGATTTCCAAAAAGTATAGCACTTAACTTCCACCCCCCCCAACTTAACTAGGTTAAGATACTTGACTCCTTACCTTCCCTTTCTCTCCTCGTAATACTTCGCCTGCCAGTAGTAAACTCTATGTTTCTATTTGAATGCAAAACTGTATATTTGTAAATATTTTTATGTAATGTTTTGTGAATAAATTATTTGTCTGTATTAACTCTGAGTTTTGCTCAATCATTTTTATTTTCTCATATGTTACGATTAAAACGTAACAATATATATATATATATATATATATATATATATATATATATATATATATATATATTCGTTGAAAACAAAGAAAAGAGTATTGAACTGCTACGTGATGTCTGTCCTATATGGCAGCGACTGCTAAGTAATCTCCTCAAAGATGAAGGAGAAACTCGAAGCAACCAAAATGTGGTTTTACAGAAGGATGATGAGGATACTATAGACCGAGCTTGTGTGCAACGACGAGGTTTTGTTGGAAAATGGACACAAAAAGGAAAATTATATTTAACATCAGGAATAAATCTTATTCTATATATATAGTCATCCGCAGACAGATCTGTTTCGCTGTATCACAGCTCATCAGTACGGTTAGACTGCGATTGCTTTTAACCCAGGATTGAAACCCGACCGAAGTGGCGTCAGTCGGCGGTCCTACCTCTGAGCCATGGGCGCACGGTAGAAGAAAGCAGACTTTTTAGCATGTATATTGTCATTATACACGTCCAATAGACAGAGCGCTCTAATTCATTAGTGAATGAGCGATGCGTACATATATATATATAGATATATATGTGTGTGTGTGTGTGTGTGTATGTATATATATATATATATATATATATATATATATATATTAAGATATATATATATATCTGAAGATATATATATATATATATATATATATTTTACCGCGTTCATCTCCATTATCACCTTTTTATAATCTTTACAGTATATCCTAGACGGGAGGTGATTCCCAAGTTATGAAAGGGTTAAAAAAAAGCCATGGAGATTTATTTCCTTTTAAACGCAAAATATGGCATATCAATTTATGCATATCAAATCTTTATTAAGCAACAGAATGAAAAAGTGGAAAAGTTCTATATAATGTATGTTTTCCTACCAACCCCAAACATAATTATATCCATCAAAATATTTCTTTAGTCTGAGGAAGTTCCTATGGCAGACAGGCAAAAAGTCTTATCGCAAATATTATTTTATGCGTGCAAGTTTACAAGTGTATAACAAAACGTGTGAAAATCGCCAAACAAGCAATCTGCTGGATATGCACAAACACACACACACACACACACACACACACACACACACACACACACACACACAGGCGCACTCATTATGCACATCATAAACTGAATCACACATGGACAGGCTGGAGTTGTTGTAGACTTAAATACATAAAGCAATAATTACGGTTTTTCAGTTTATCTTAGAATCCGTTAATTTCTTGGAATTCTCCTTGAATTCGGAACGGCGAAAATTATACCAACGTTTGTTTAACAAGTCGAATTCAAGTGAAACATAATTAAACAATGAAAATCAAACAACACAAAGGTAAAAATTAGAATTTTCTTCTTTTATTCCATATCTGATGACGCTTTAATAAAAGTGAGGCATTTTAGACTGATGTTTTCTAGTTGTTCTTTATATATGTATGTATATAGTGCCACGCAAAAGTTTAGAACAGATTACAAAAATATTTTTGTTTCTTTAGGTATTTCTAACAGAGATTCATTAAATTTTTACTGCAGATAATACATATGTTTAGGCCTTTAGTCAAAAAGTCAAACTTTAAAAAGTGATCAATAAAAATATTCCACAAAAAAAAAACAATATTTAATAACGCAAAGGTTTACAATACATCTATTAAATTTATTAAATTATTAATTTACATCTATAAATATTTCGTAGCGTAACGGTTATTTCTAATTATATCATTTAGACGTTTAGGGTAGTCCACTACTAATTTCTTGCATGTTTCTTGGATAATATTTTTCCATTATTAACAATAAATTTTCTTAATTTCCGCAGGTTTTACGGATTATATCTTTGAATTCTCAGTTTCAGCTCTCTTCACAAATTTTCAGTCGGACTGACATCTGAAGATTGACTTGGCCATTTTAGAACGTCTATTCTATTTGAGCATAACCATGGTTTTGTAAGCTTTTGCAGTATGTTTAGGCTCGTTGTCTTGTTGAAAGACCCAATTTCGCTTCAAGCTGAGCGAGTGTGCACTCTGGCGTAAATTTCTTTCCAAAATATCCCTATAATATGCTCCATACATCATCCTTTCTATTATTTTAATGTTCCCAACACCTTGGGCACTAAAGCAACCACATATCATGATTGATCCGGCTTTAAATTTTACTCTTGGGATAGTATTCTTCGGTGAATATTCAGTACCATATTTCTCCAGACCTTTACCAAAGCATTTCTGCTAAAAGTTCAATTTTCGTTTTGTCTGACCAAAGTACATTTTCCCAAAATGCTACAGGTTTGATATAATACTCGTTTGCAAGATCTAGCCAAGCAAGAACGTGTTTTTGCTAAAGAAATGTTTTTTCCCCTTGGAGTCCTCGAAAAAATGTCATATCGACGAAGTGAACGACTAATTGTACCCGTAATCACTTTTACTCTACTTACCTCTAATTCTCCCTGAAGTTCTTTCAGCATAACTCGGGGCTTGTTGCTAACTTTTCTCGCCAATAATCTTGTCGTACGTTCCGTTACCTTTCTAAGACAACCAGAGATCTTTGGGGAGGAATGGAGTGACACGTCTCCCAGTGATGAACTAACGTACCAACTGAACTCAATGGCGTGTTTAAATGACTAGATATCTTCAAGTATGAAGGTCAACAATACGTTTACGTAAGTCTTGATCATTTATTTTGCTTTTCCCCATTTATTTTGCTTTTCCCCGCTCTCAAAGAACAGTTGACAGAAAAAGAATGACGTAATACTTTTAATCATTCGAATAAAGTAACCATAAAACTAATTTGAAACGTTCTAAAAAATAAGCCCATCCTAATTTGGGACAATTTTTTTTAAAATCGTATCACCCCGAGCAAGGCGGTAATGCTACTGATGTGCAGGGGGCTACATAAGAATAAAAAGATTAAGAAGAAGGGAGTGAAGAGGAAGACGGACCAGTTAGAAAGGAGCAATAGAAAGATGAGAATGCAGGTGTGATGACAGTTTCAAAGGTGAAGAGAAAGGAAAGGATATACGGGGTGGGAAAAGAACTATTAGAGTCAACTGGTTAATAGATGAGTATTGACATTGCATTTAAATTCCTGGAGGTTGTAGCCGTCAGGAAACCAAGAATATGGAAGCGAGTTCCACAGGCGGGAAGTGCGAGAGAAGAAGCTGAAGGAGTAGAATTGTCGTCTGTATTTGGTTAATCTCACTGTGAATGGGTGAGACCCAGTTGCCAATCTGGTTGCACGAGAGGCACCTGTGACTTAGGTTGACTGGAGCAGAAGCCATGAAGGTATTTATAGAACAGACAGAGGGAGGCCACATCTCGTCGGTGGGGAAGTGGCTGTAGCCGAGGCGCCAAGTCGGTACCTATCACATTACTGATTCTCCTCTGGAGCCTGTCGATAACATTCTAGTAAAATTCAAACACTTTTATAAAAAAAATCTGTCATAAATGAACAAATGTGTTGTAATGTTAGTAAATATTGCTTTTTTTGTCGTTGTTTTTTTTTTTATTAGATCAGTCAGTAAAGTGCTATACGTGATACACGTTTAGGTGACCATCTCTTTCCAGACATGACTCGACTGGACAGAAACATTTTCCAGCAGTAGGTTGCCATTGCTTTCTGCGGTAGACTAGTTGCCAACCAAGACTATGGAATACAATCTGTCCTACTATTTAACCCATAGCTGGAGGGAGAAGAGACGGATTAATACGTTTCCCAAGGGTATTAGGATGTAGGCAATCATGGCTTTCCACGTTTCCCTATCCCTGGTGTCTCTTAGCACACCTTCTGTTACACCATACAACCCTCGTTCCATCATCCACCTGATTAGGTCCTTCAAATATGTTATTTGTTGCTTTCCCCTGTCTCTCCTTTCCTCTCTATCTGGCCTGTTAGTATCAGGTTCTCCAAGCTCTCCTTCCTCGTTGCGTGTCCCAGGAACTTCAGCTGTCTCTTCCTGATGCTCAGTATTAGTTTTCTTTTTGTTTCCATCATTTCTCACGGTTAGAAATAGCCCTGCGATAGGCCATTGTTGCGTAGGACAATTTGCTGTAGTAAACTTGGAGCTTTTTAACCTAACTTGGCTACTGATTAGATTTGAGCACCGTCTGTGAAAAAAAAAACACCATGACTCAATTCACTCCGCCAGAAATTTGGAAACGTCATGCTGTACTGCTTGGCATTCGCGCCGGAACCCCAATATGAGCATTTCAAAGTTTTAGGGTGTCAATCTGATGACAGTGCAGAAGATTCAGAAAGAGTTAGATTAGTTTAATGGCGATTAGGAAGAAATGATGATAAGAAATGTACTTCCGAATGTGTGAATGATTGTCTCAGACTCAACACGGAGGCCTTTATCAAGTGCCTTGAAGCTGTAGTGCTTCCCTGCATTAAGAATATCGCTGCTGGAACCTATGCCCTATGTTTAGCAACAAATTTGTAGTTATATTTTGATTGCTCTTCCAAATATTCTTGTCATATTATTTGCATAGAGTCAAGTAATAGCAGCAACAGTAATAGTTATAAATTATTTCAATTGAGGTAAATCAGACTTCTTATTAATTTTCCATTGTATCTATTTTTAAGGTCAGATACCTACAATGCTGTAACAAAGAAAACTGATCAAACATTTAATAAAGATAAATGACTTTATTATAAGTATAATGTAAGTTCTATATTTTTTATGTACTAATCCAGATCCAAATAGCCTGTGGCTCATTAGAGTCTTAGGGGACCACATGTGCCGCCACAAGTAGAAGAACCCAGTCATGAATGTCAGACAACTGCTGCGACTACATCACGCCTGGCCACATAACCCCCTAGACTGCAACCCCCTTGATAATTATGTGTGTCGCAGTTGAATGAGAGACCAGCAAAATTCCTTGTAATACCAAAGATGAAGGATTATGGCAGCATCCACCAACTGAAACAAGAATACTGCCCAGAAGAGTTGCAGGAGATTCCGAAGTCGACTAGAGACCGTGGTTGAAGCCAATAGCAATTTTATTGAAAAAAATTACCTTTTAGTATTTCAAGATATTTTTGTGTAATTTTGGTAAATATATCTGTTAAAATGAAATGTCAGTGTTATTTTCATTTTTGCGTCATTTAGACAACAATTTATATATCATACCCTGTGTATTGTCACCTTAGTGTTCCTTTTAAGTTCCCGTATATCAGTCAGTTGAATGCCATACGTGATACACGCTTGGGCGATCATGTCTCGAAAGAGACATGACTGACTGGGCAGAAGATTATCCCGCAGTAAGTTGCCATTGCTTTCTGCGGTAGACTGGTTGCCGACCAAGGCTATAGAACCCAATCTGTCCTGCTATTTAACCCATAACTGGAAGGAAGAGACGGATTAATACCTTTCCCAAGGGTATTTGCGCGTAAGTGAATACAATGGATTCAGCTGGAATTCGAACTCGGCTCTCCGGAATACACAAGTAAAAAATGCAACTACATAAATATAATCCGGTAGATATATTAACAGGAAAACAAAAAAAAAACGAAATGATTGAAGCAAGAACCGCTTCAAAATTACCAATGGATAAATATATTGTCCGCTTTCAACTTGACGGTTGTGTCTGTTTTTCGTTTTTTTTTTTAACACAAAATTAGTATTTCTTATTCCTTCCTTTCTCCCCACACAAAATTGCGTATTTATATCTTTTTTTATGATAGGCCGTCATTTAGTATTTTTAAATTTATTTTCCTTGCTTTATCGAGTTAACAGCATTTTCCCCTGTCAGGCGCTTCGATAGTCAGAAAAGATAAATTCCATAAAATATTGAATTAACTGCAGAAATATACTGATAGAATATTTATGTAAGAAAATAGAAATAAAACTAGTTATTTCAATAAAAAATGAATAAAGGAACTTTTAAGAGAGTAAATGGTAAACTTATTGTAAATGTTCTTAAAAGGATATGTATTTTTCTTTTAAAGTTTCAACAGAAAGGTTTTACAAATATTTAATAAATAACGTTTTTTTAAAAAAAAAAAAAAAAAAGTATTTGGGTCTTCAGAAAGTAATGAGGTTTTACGAGAAAGGATATGAAAAAAAATCAAAAAACAAATCGAAATATTATTTATCAACAGCAGCCGAAGAGTGAAGCAAATTTTTGATAACGCGTTTAAAGATATGCGTATTTTCCTTCCCCACCCCGCAAAAAAGTTTGAAAGACGTTTTTCAACGTTCTTTATTGTACACATCAGATATAGTTTAAAAGACAAATGATAGCCAGTCTTCAACCGCAAAAGCAGCAGCCGTCAAAATATGACAAGCTGCAGCAGCAACAGCCAGGTTATGTTAAAGGCTCCAAGTTCACTACAGCAAAGTGCCTTACGGGACAATGACCTAGCGCAGGGCTTTTCTATACTGTGAGTTCCGACCCTTCATTCATTGGGTCCCGAGGCAAATAAAATGGGTCGCGACAAAAAAGAAAGAAAAAATAAAATATAATTCTAAATTTTGCGAGGCACTCAGAAATTATTGTAAGTAAGGTAAGCTCGTATTATATTTAATTTCTTAAATATAATTTTATATGTATAAAATCGAAACTAGCGATGACTAATATGGTTTATGAATTTCAATGCCCAGTAGAAGACTGCGTTTCTTGTCATAAGTCAATTACCTATATCGGACACACTACCACATCTTTGAAAAAGCGTCTTACATGCCACTTATCAAACCAAAGTGCCATAAACAAATTTATTAACCAATAATTTACAAAAACATTTCAGGAAAATTCTGGTCGAAAATACAAGAATACTATTTAAATGACATCAAAAGCATCTCGCTATAAGAGCGCCACTATATATCAAACAATTCTCTCCTACCATTAATCTTAGATTATCTAATAGCGAAATGGAGTATTGAAATTTTTTTTATTTTTTTAAATTATTTTAATAGAAAGATGCTCACACGATTTCCAGACGCGCGGGTTACGTGAAAGCTCTGAAAGAACGCTTCCTTTTCAAAACACAAAATAAATTACGTTATAGTCAAAACATTAGAAAAAAATACCAACATCAGAGACGTAACAACATTGAGAATGGCCAGTGAATTGGCTGAAAGCGTTTGAAAAAATAATAATTACGGGACATTTTTATATTCTTTTTACATTATATCTTTTTACATTATCTCTTTCATTTTTTACATTATCTTCAGTTAAAAGTAAACATTTAAGTATACAGGAAAAAGTAAAGCAAAAATTAATAAAATTGTAGTTATCAGTTGTTTTCAACCAAACATATTTAAAAGAAAGTTTGCTGTCCACATTACTCTGTGTGTGTGTGTGTGTGTGTGTGTGTGTGTGTGTGTGTGTGTGTGTGTGTGTGTGTGCCTCATTTTTTCCGGAAAAGTTTTTATGTAATTTAGGATCTAAAAAATTATGTAAAATTTTTAAAGAACTTATGTTCATGAAAGATTATATAAACAAAATTCTATTTTTAACGAGACTTGCAGATATATATATATATATATTATTACGGAAATTATATATATTACAGAAATAATATATATATTATTTCAGAATATATATATAATAATATATATATGTTACAGAAAATCCCGAAGGTTAAGAAATGATTTTAAGAACAACATATTTAATTTATTTGAACATTATATTTAACCGATACTGGTATTTGAATAGATGTTCTGTTTTTAATCGAACAGAATATTTATATATTTATTTCTACCAGCCTGATTATTTACGATAAATTTTGTTACGAAAATGTGTGTCATTCGCAGGATTCGAACCTGCGACCTCTATCAACATAAGGGAAGCCACCAATTGATCTAGTGCCTCCTTGACAGCTCGGTAGATATAAATAAATAAATAAATTGTTTGATTAAAAACAGAATATCTACTCTAGTACGAGAATCGATTAAAAATAATGTTTAAAAAACGAAATTTTATATATATATATATATATATATATATATATATATATATATATTGTTTGTGACGTTGAATCTCTTACAAGGAGAACTCACCCCAAAATTAGATATGAGGGTGTGCAGTGCGCTCGTCCTCGTTGCGTTTAAAGTCATTAAGATAAGTTGCTTGCATCTCAAGTCTTTAGTCAAGAACTAAACATCAATTTCCGGACTCAATGTCGGGGTCTAGTACCGATAGATTCTTTCTGTGTTCGTAAGATGATATGATGTGTTTCATTTGACGCTTTAATCCACTAGGCCCTGGGTTTGTGAATTTGATGACCTAGCGAGTTTAGTCCCCGGGTCGGGTAGTGTGTATTTGCACTCAGTGGAACGGACGAGCAATAACCGAACAAAATCAGACAATATCTCTAGTCATGAGCAATGGAATGAGAACAGTTTATCACCGAAAATTAAATAAAAGCGTTCACAATTCTCTGTAGGTTACTCAGATCGATATACACCTGAGGAAGGCCCAACGTCCGAAACGTTATAATAACAGCAAAGTCAGTCAGTTAAGTGTCATACATAATACACATGACTGACTAGGCGTAGGTAGTTTACCATTACATTCTGCGGTCGACTAGTTTCCAACAAAGGCTATAGAACCTAGTTTGCTCTGCTATTTAACCCATAGCTGGAGAGAGAATCGATATATTCATACCTTTCTCAAAGGTATTTGCGCGTATGCGACGAATGCAACGAATCAACTAAAGTTCGAACTTGGATCTCCGATTGCTCGCCGACATCTTTTGAAACAACAAAGACTAGGACAATAGTCCGAATATAAATAGTGTAAATATTCTTTTAAGAGGTTTTATAATGGCGATTAGCTAATATCTCACATTTTAAAAGCAAATCTAATCTATGTCAAAACAGAGATTGGCGTCAAATCTTACTGCGTCATTTTCGCTTGTCTCTGAACATCTCAAACAGAACACAGGGACAACAGTTTATCGTTTTTGCATCTTAAGCGCAAATATCATTGGAAAAGGTCTGAAGCTATCTCTTCTCCTCCCAGCTATGGGTTAATTAGTATGGCTTGTATCAGTAAATCATTTTCATCTTAAAAAATTCTTACAAACTAAAAATATTTTCTTGCTTAAAATAACGTGCAAAAGGTAATAAGCTGTAAAAAATTATTTAATCAATCTCTGTTCTGCTATCGATTTACGGAAGCTCGATGAGTATGTTCCTCACTTTTTGTTCTGCTGCCTTACCTTCAATTTGACACTCAATAAAAAATATAGCATTCACGACATTTACATATGAGAAGTGCTATTACATAGCAGTCAACACTCTTTCTTGTTACTCTTTCGAAAATGCATCCGTTTCAAATGTTTAATGGCGTTTTTCGCTATTCCAGTGCTCGTTTAAATTTCGGTGTCTCTTTTTCTCATGTGCAAATCCACAAAAGATTTACTCTGAAAGAGCGCATTATCAGTTAGTTTGTATATGTAGTTCTATAACAATTAAGAATAACAGGAGCGTTTTATGTCAAGCAATAAATAGCAACTAGATCCCACCCTTTTACAGTGAAACCGATAAAATGCAGCCGTAACTTCTACTCCAACAGTTTCTTTCCTCGCACTTCCCGACTGTGGAATTCTCTTCCAAACGATTGCTTCCCCGACGGCTACAATTTCCAGGAGTTTAAATGTAAGGTCAATAGACACCTCCTAACACACTAACCTGCTCCCATTCTATCAAACACTCTTCCCATCTGCCCAACCCTCATCCTCGCTATCCTTACTCATCTGTCACCTTCCTCCTGACATTCCCTATGTCTAACCTCTCCTTCTCTTTACCGTCCCCTATGTAGCCCCATGCGCAATAGTGGCAGTGGAATGCCTTGCTTGGGGTGAGATGATTAAAAAAAAAAAAAAAAGTTAAGAATTCGATTCAATTCATAAATGCAAAATGTCATCAGTTAAGCGCCATACGAGCATAAGATTTTCCCGCAGTAGGTTGCCATTGCTTTCTGTGGTAAACTGGTTGCTAACCATTGCTATATAACCCAATCTTTAATACTTTTCCCCAAGATTATTTGCACGTAAATGAAAGTGACGGACTTTGTATTAATGTAACAAAAGAAATTTCAAGAAGCCGATCCGGACGTAAAGGCGCGTCACATATTCATTCTACCTCTTCTTCCAACTTTCCTTTCTTCATTTTCTCACCACACTTCAAAAGAAAACAACAAGAGCAACATGGACACTCTGTCTGTAATAAGTACAATTTCTTTATTTGATCCCCTTCTTTCTCACCCTACCAAAAAGGGAATGGACCATAAGACTTCATATTCTGCTACTATCAGTATATGCCAGGGACACTTAGCTACTTACTACTATCAACTATAAACTCTTAATTTTTGTGGGACATTTTAAATACTTACATTTCTCTTTGAACAATTTTAACTACAAAACTACACACATTTTCTCTATGAACATTTTTTTCTCACAAATATGTTATAGCATTCAGTTAACGAAATTTCACTTACATTTTCTCCTTACAATTTTGTTATTCTGTTAATAAATCTTTACTTTAATGTACAAACGAAAGATTTTATCCATCTCAGTATCTTTTCAAAATTCTGATATTTAAATTGTGGGGACTTCGGTTGTGTTTGGCACAAGGCCAATTTGACAAGTATAGCCGAGGCCCCTACATAAGCATCGAATTCAACTGGAATTCGAACTTAGCTCCTCAATTTCTCGCTCCGAGCCGATATCTACTGCACCACAACACATATGATCAACGTTGCTATTAATATCAAAATAAATATAAATCTGTTTAATTCTCGTAGTTTTTTCCCTTTCTCTTTCATTTTTTCTGATTGCCTGTCTTCTTTTGGGTGAGCAGTTATTTTGGCTTCCAGTAGCCAAAAAATCACCCTGATAATGCAGTAAACATGCAACAAAAACCCCCCATTGACACCGAATCACTTTGATTCCCTCACCAAATAATGATAACAGAAAAAGCTTCAAATGAAACACTTTCGACTCAAAAATAAAAATGGTGACAGCGACAATAACCGTGTACTTGCTGTACTTATTGTCAAAGAAAAGATTTTAGAATATTCTAAATATAAGCACTGTGTTATTTATTTCCTTTTGCTGAGGGCAAAAAGAGTGCACAAGCCGGTAGTTAACAAAGAAATCAAAAGAATAAAAAACAGTGAGGGCAGGTGACGAAAATTAAATTCATCAGGTTGCCTTTTGCTATTTGGACGTTGATTCGGTTGGGGAATCGTACAACTGAAATAAACGTAAACAGTGAAATTTTCTTATTTGGTTTTACGATCGCTTGCTTTCCTCCAGCGATTTACAGACAAAATATTGTCGTTCTTTTCTGGCTGTCCCAAAAGAGAATTATATGAGATTTGGTGCTCGACGCAGAAAAAAAATATATTCGTACAAATTTTTTTATCGCCTGCTCGTGTTTCTTTTCTTCCAAATTTTCGATTCTTCCTCTTTCCTCCTTCTTCTCTTTTTCCTTCCTCTCTATCCTCTTCCTCAACTCCTACTCCTGTCTCCCACCTCCTCTATTTCTCCGTCATCTATTTTTGAATTCTTCCTCTTTTCTTCTCCCCCTTTTCTTCCTTGTCCTCCATTCCTGTCCTGTCTCCTCCGTCATCTATATATTTCTCTGTCATTTATTTTTCATTTCTTCATCTCTACCTCTTTCCTCTCTTCCTCTTTTCTCTCTTCTTCCTTCAACTCTTCTTTCTTCTACTCTTCCTCCTTCCTCTCTTCCTCCTCCTTCACTTCCTCCTCCTTCGCTTCCTCCTTCAACACTTCATCCCTTCTCTTTTCCTCCTTACTCTTCCTCCTCTTTCTTTCTCTCCTTCAACCCTTCCTCTTTCAACTCTTCCTCTTCCCTCCAATCCTGTTCCTGCCTCCCTCGTTTTCTATTTTTCCGCCATCATTTTTCAATTCTTCTTCTCTTCCTCTTTCCTCTCTTTCTCCTTCAACTCTTCCTCCTTACTCACTTCTTCCTTACTCTAATTCTTTACCTTTTTCTCCTCCTTCCTATCTTCCTCTTTCTTCTCCTCCTCCTTCCTCCAATCCTGTTCCTGTCTTCCCTTCTTTTATTTATCCACCATCTATTTCTTAATTCTTCCTCTCTTTCTCTTTCCTCTCTTCTCCCTTTTTCCTTTTGTACTCCTTCAACTCTTTCCCGCTTACTCTCTCTCCCTTTTCTCGTCTCTCTTTCTCTACTCCTCCTGTCATCAGTTACTATTTCTCCGCCATCTATTTTTTCAATTCTTCCTTTCTTCCTCTTTCCTCAGTCTCTCCTCCCTCTCTTCCTCCTCCCTCCACTCCTCTTCCTCTCCCCCCATCTATTTCAATTCGTCCGTCATCTATTTTTTAATTCTTCCCCTCTATTCCCCCTTCCCATCTTTCTCATTCATCTCTTCCACTTTTCTCAAATTCTATTACCCAATTAACAATTAAGAATAACACGAGAGTTTGATATAAAGTAATAAATAGTTAAGAACTCGATTCAATTCATAAATGCAAAATGTCGTCAGTTAAGCGCCATACGTTGGCGATCATGTCTCTTTGGAGACATGACTGACCGAGAAATAGATTTTTCCACAGTAGGTTGCCATTGCTTTCTGTGGTAAACTGGTTTTTAATCAAGCGGTATATTTATTTTCACGTGCCTGTTTATTTACGATAAATTTTCTTACAAAAATGTGTGTCATTCGGCGAGATTCGAACCTACGACCCCTATCAACATAAGGGAAGCCAACCAATTGATCCGGTGCGTCATCGATAACTCGGTCGAAATAAATATATAAATAAACTGTTTGATTAAAAACAGAATATCTACTCAAATACGAGTATCGATTAAAAATAATGTTTAAACAAATTATATATATATATATATATATATATATATATATACTAGCAGTATAGCCCGGCATTGCTCGGGTGTAATGAAAGCTTTAAAACTAATCCATGGTCATGGAGCTCAGACTCTTTGGAGGTTGGCACGAAAAAGTAAAAAGAAATAGTTATTTCCAGTTAAAGCGAAACCTTAAACTGAAAGAAAAATCAATGGATGTAAGTCAAATTTTGATTTCCTGGTATCGATATCAAATAAGTTTTTTTCGTCGTAAAGTGGAATTTTGAAGGCTAAATAAGTTGTCTGTGTAAATGGTATCATGGCTGAGGCTAAGAACTACAATTATACCTACTTAGAGCCAAACACGAAGCAAAAACTAAAATAAAAGGGCTGAAAAAAATACAGACATACAGGCAGATAAACAGACACACACGCAAACATCTTGCCTTTTATATATATATATATATATATATATATATATATATATATATATATATTATCGATTTTCTGCACTATTGTAAGAACTGCAACTTTGAAACTTCTGAATATCGTTTCTTATGTCTTTGTCTCTGAGTGTATCAAATTTGATTAAAATGGGAACACACATTCTATAACCTGATTTTTTCGATTATCGACTTTTGATATTTATCGGGGGTACCTCGACGCAAAACCTATCTAAGAACACTCGCAGACGCTTATAGTACAACTGTGCAAATTTTCAAGAAAATCGGTTCAGCCGTTTTGGAGTCCATAGGTAACGGACACACACACACACACACACAGACAAAGTTCCATTCATAAATAAGTTTAGATAGATATATATAGACTGTTCTTATTGAGTTTATATATATTGTTTGTGACGTTAAATCTCTTATAAGAAGAACTCACCCCAGAATTAGATATGGAGGTATGCTTTTTTTTCTTTTTTTTCGACTATCAACAATCTTTATTATCTTCATTTTAATATTATTTCGGTTGCCGTTTATTGAAGTTGATGTCATGACATTACTCTATAAGTTTCTTTTACGCGTTTTACTTCTCGGGGATGTGCGTTGTGGTGCAGTGGATATCGACACGGAACGACAAATAGGGTTGCCGAGTTCGAATTCCATTTGAACTCCTTGCATTCACTTACGCATAAATACTCTTGGGAAAGGGTATTAATTCGTTTTTTCCCTCCAATTATGGGTTAAATAACAGAACAGATTGGGTTTTATAGCCTTGGCTAGCAACCAGTCTACCGCAAAAAGCAATGGCAACCTACTGCGGGATAATCTTCTGTCCAGTTAATCATGTCTCTCTCGAGACATGATCGTACAAAGCGTGTATCACGTATGGCACTTAACTGACTGAATTTTCGTGTACTTATCGTATAATATTTGTGCTTGTCTCTCCATTCGCACGACCTTTACTCCCCGCCAGTATCTCATAAATAATCTACTATTCCGTTTTGATCGTTTTGAAAAGGGTGAAAATATACTTCTTTGTTTTAGTGAAAGAAACAAACAAACAAACAATACAAACAAAAGAAACAAAGAAAGAAAGAATTGTTTAATGTATTCTTCCAATACTTCATAAATAATGAATTATATCGTTTTGAACGCGTAGGGAAAAACAAAACATATTAAAGTCACTACTTGATTTCAGCGAGATAAAGAAAAAAAGAAAGAAACAAAGAAACAAGAAAGAAGAGATAGTAAAGTGTTTAATGCCTGTTTCAGTCACATGGAAAAATTTAACAATTTCATATCTTTTCATTTGTATCCACTTCTTCCCTATTAATGATTATTATTGCAATATTTTGTTAAAGTTGTTAAACTCAAATATTTAACGATAAGATCGCGAAATTTCTACGGATATTTTATTGCCACAAAACTCGCCATAAGCTTATTCAGTTTTAACTTAAAAATTAATTCATCAAAAATTTCAAATAAGAAATTTTCACGGCTCTTTCGAGTATATTTTCTTCTTCTTCTTCTTCTTCTTCTTCTTCTTTTTTTTTTTTTTTTTTTTTTTTTTAATCATATCACCCCAAGCAAGGTGATAACTCCACTGATGCGCAGGGGGCTACGTAAGGGTAAAAAGAATGGAAAAGAGAAAGCCGGAAAAGAGAAAGCCGGAAAAGAGAAAGCCGGAAACCACATCCTAATTTCTTCTTCTTCTTCTTCTTCTTCTTCTTCTTCTTGTGCCGTGTCTCTTCAGTACATTGGCAATCATGGACTTCCACTTGGCTCTGTCTCTTGTCTCTCTCAATATTTTTCCTCTTAGTATCTCTCCCAAATCCCGCTCCACCATCCATTTGCTCAGGCCAATCAAGTAGGTCTCACACTGCTTTCCCCTGTCTCTCTTTCCTTCTATCCGGCCTGTGAGTATTAGATTCTCTAAGCCCTCTTTTCTCATTACGTGTCCCAGGAACCGCGGCAGTCTCTTCTTGATGTTAATTATAAGTTTTCTTCTCGTTTGCATCCTCTCTAATATCTTATCCTTGCTCACGTTCTCAATCCATGGTATCCTCAGAAAAACTTCTGCAGAACCACATTTCTGCTGCCTCAAGCATCTTCATCCTTGGGAAGATCGTCCAGTATTCACTGTCATATCTTTCTATTAATAAAAGACAAGTAGAACTCATCATGCTTCTGTTAGGTTAGTGAATTTATAACGTATTAACTTTTGTCGGATTATTTCCCGATCTGTTTTATCATTCCTGTTATAGCTGTGTTTTTGTCAAACTATATAGAAAGGATCTTCTTCTTCTTCTTCTTCTTCTTCTTCTTCTTCTTTGTGCCGTATCCTTTCAGTAAGTTGACGACCATGGCCTTCTACTTCTTTCTATCCCTAGTGGCTCTTAGCTTGCTTTCTCATGGTACCCCACCCAAACCCCGCTCCGCCAAACACATGTTCAAGCCCATCACGTATGTTACGCGTTACTTTCCCCTGCCTCTCTTTCCCTCTATCTGATCTCTGAGTATCAGATTCTCCAAGCCCTCCTCCATCATTACATATCCCAGGAGCTTTAACTGTCTTTTCCTGATGTTAAATATTAGTTTCCTTTTCTTTTCCATCTTCTCGAAAACCTCACCATTGCTCACATTCTCGGTACATGGTATTCTCAGCATCCTTCTGTAGAACCACATTTCGGTTGGTTTACGTCTCGCCTTCATCTTTGTAGAGGCTGTCCAGCATTTACGGCCGAATTGAATAACAAACATTACAAAGCAATCCAGTACTCTTTTTTGGTCCAAGCAAAATTTTCCTGTTTCTCAATACTCTACTCAGCTTCTAGAATACATCCTTAACACTGCCAATTGGCCTTCAGATCTCAGTCTCACACTTTGGGATTTTTGTGAAAAATATCACAGGCGTTTAAATTTCTGTACCTTGATTTTAGTATTCCCAGCCTATAGTTAGTATTTTGGGCTCCTCGTTTTACTGATAACCATGCATTCAGTTTTCTTGTAGTTTATTTGTAGTTCTTTTCCCGCTTTCTTCAGCTACCTTCTGTAGGAAGTTTTGTAGTTTCCTTCCCGTGTCTGCCATGAGCACTGTAGTATTCGTAAAAAGTACTTTAAGTTTGCTGTTTGGTAATATTTTAAACAGATTGAATTAAGATGGCTTCTATTTCTCAGTAATGAAAGCTTTAAAATTAATCCATGGTCCTAGAGCTCAGCCTAAAGTATATTTGTGTGAATTTTGGTGAGAATCGGATAAAAATTGTGGATTTGTATAAAGGACATACAGACAGATAAACAGACACACACACAAACATCTTGCCGTTTATATATATATATATTATCGATTTTCTTCACTATTGTAAGAACTGCAACATTGAAACTTCTGAATATCGTTTCTTATGTCTTTGTCTATGAATGTATCAAATTTGATTAAAATCGGACCACACATTCTATAACCTGATTTTTTTGATTATCGATTTTCGATATTTATCGGGGGTATCTCGACACAAAACCTAACTAAGAACACTCGCAGACGCTTATAGTACAACTGTGTAAATTTTCAAGAAAATCGGTTCAGCCGTTTAGGAGTCTATAGGTAACGGATATACACACACACACACAGACACACACACACACAGACAAAGTTCCATTTATAAATAAGTTTAGATTGTCTTGATATTTTAAACATACAGGGGGGGGGGGTCTTCCTGTTTTTGGATATACAAAAAGGTGATGGTAGTATGACAATATGGAGCCTGGATTGCAGAAAAGTAAGACCTTAGTAAATATGTCATATACTTAGTCGGTGCTGTCATACTCGGATATAAGGCGAAAAGTGTTTGCTTACTGACTCATATTTTAGCTTTACTCATAACACACCAACCCTCATTCTCGATACCCTTACCCGTCTATCACCCTCCTTCTGACATTTCCTATATCTAACCATCCTTTTCCCATCATTTCCCAACCCCATGTAACCCCCTGCGCAATAGTGGCAGTGGAATGCCTTGCTCGGGGTGAAACGGTTAAAAATATATGTATATATATAAAAACTCGACTGTAATGTGATTGGCCATAGTTTTTATTTATTTTTTTTTTTTTAATCATATCACCCCAAGCAAGGCTGTAACGCCACTGATGTGCAGGGGGCTACATAAGAGTGAGAAGATTAGAAAAGAGAAAACAGGAAACCGCATCCTAAACAGGAAACAAGGGATGAGCCTCTTCACCTGTTCAATAGACGTGGGTGGAGTGTGAACCGGGCGATAGTTTAGTCTATCTACTCCAATTGAAAAAACAGTGTTAAATGTAAATCTGATGACACCGACAAGTGGTTTATCTTATTGGTAAGGAAGAAATTCCAGCATACATCTGTGTGCTTCTACCTATAAATTAGGAAGAGGAAAGAGTTTTGCAGACTTTAGTGAATTCGTGCCAACATCGACCGATGTTTACTTATAATTTCATGTATATACACGACCAATATTTACCCATAAACACATGTATAAATACGAATAACGTTTAACTATAGACTAATATATGAACAGGACCAATGCTTATTTATAGGCTCATCCATAAACACGACCGGTGTTTATCTACTGATTCATGTCAAGACAAATGTTTACTTATTGAGTCATACATAAATTAATCCAATGTTTACCTATAGGATCATGTATAAACTCGGCTGATGCTTATTTACTTTCCGAAATATAAACACAAAAAATGTTTTTTTATCGACTCATCGAATTCTAGTTGAATTCGTTGCAATCACCTACGCGCAAATACTTTTAGAAAACGTATTAATCTGTTCCTTTTTCCCTCCAGGTATTAGTTAAATAGTAGGCCAGATTGTGTTTGGAGCCTTGGTTGGCTACCAGTCTACTGCAGAAAGTAATGCCAACCTATTGCAGGAAAATCTTCTTTCCAGTCTGTCATGTCTCGAAATGGAAATGATCGCCTAAGTATGTATTATGTATGACACTTAACTGACTGATTACTAAATAGAAAGACAGATTGGGTTCTATAGCCTTGGTTGGCAACCAGTCTACCACAGAAATAAATGGCTATCCGATGCGGGAAAATCTTTTGTCCAGTCACTCATATCTCGAAAGAGACATGATCGCCCAAGCACGTATATGTAGTCTTAAAATGCATTTGCATCCCTTTTTGGTGTCAATTTTGGATATGTTACTCTACTCACATTTCCAATCCTGGGTTTTTGCCATTATTGTTTCTTTGTATATCTTTTTAGAATTTTTTCCAAACATCAAAATACATTTTAATAATTACCTTTTCTCTTTTTAAGTGACTCAGTTGATTCTGCTAGCTTTTTCGCTATATTAGAGTAGATTCTTTATTTTCTCCATTTCATTTTTTTTTCTTTTCCGAGTTCATGTTCCTACGAGACATAAAGAACTGATTACCCTCTGACATTATTTAGTTCAATTTATCGATTCTATTCATTTCTTCAATTTAATTTGCAGCATTTATCTTGAGAGATCTTTGCAAGTTTCTGTCAATCTTATAATTTTTGTTTTATGAATGCATCCTCCTAAAAGATTTGGTATTTTTTTTTCTCTATGGATGCCTTTCATAACTGCGAACATATATTTTATTTATACCCATATTGTAGCTTTGAAAAAAAAAACAGTCGCTCTTAAAGATCGTTTTAACTTCGTCAGCTAACCTCCGGTCTTTTGTAGTGAATAAAGTTTTATTGTTCCATATTTCTGGAATCCACTTCCCTCGAGTAGTTATTTTTAAAATAACAGTAGAGAAAAGTCTTGTCAGGTCTTTTCCACGTTTTCTTTGTTTGACTGACAATGACATTTCGAAATCGTCTTTCATTTAAACCATGAGAGAAATAACTATAAACAACGCTCTAACAAGGGAATACCTGCCGGTTATAATACTGAAACCTAAATTTTATCAAATATATGATGAAAGTATAAATTTTGCATTCGCAATATTTAAATATCCTAATTGATTTTTACCTTCTATCTTTTCCCTATTTATATATTCCGAGCAATATTGGGCTTTTTTTTCTATTGTAGCATTTAAAATGTAATAAAAAAAAGATTTGAAGCAACTCTCAATTCTTAGTAAGGGTGAAGATATAGATTACGTGTTTCTTGAACGTCGGGAGTCACTAGTAAAGCTATAGGGAGATATTTAAAGTTTATTAATTCGGCCTTGTGTCATACATAACCGAACTACCTACAGCTTAGGAATTATTCGTTTTCATCATCAGAAGGTTATTTTTGTTATCATCAGAAGGTTATTTTCGTTATCATCAGAAGGTTATTTTCGTTATCATCCGAAGGTTATTTTCGTTATCATCAGAAGGTTATTTTCGTTATCATCAGAAGGTTATTTTCGTTATCATCAGAAGGTTATTTTTGTTATCATCAGAAGGTTATTTTCGTTATCATCAGAAGGTTATTTTCGTTATCATCAGAAGGTTATTTTTGTTATCATCAGAAGGTTATTTTCGTTAGTCTCAGAAGGTTATTTTTGTTATCATCAGAAGGTTATTTTTATTATCATCAGAAGGTTATTTTTGTTAACATCAGAAGGTTATTTTCGTTATCATCAGAAGGTTATTTTTGTTATCATCAGAAGGTTATTTTCGTTATCATCAGAAGGTTATTTTTGTTATCATCAGAAGGTTATTTTTCTTATCATCAGAAGGTTATTTTCGTTATCATCAGAAGGTTATTTTCGTTATCATCAGAAGGTTATTTTCGTTATCATCAGAAGGTTATTTTTGTTATCATCAGAAGGTTATATTTGTTATCATCAGAAGGTTATTTTCGTTATCATCAGAAGGTTATTTTTGTTATCATCAGAAGGTTATTTTCGTTATCATCAGAAGGTTATTTTCGTTATCATCAGAAGGTTATTTTTGTTATCATCAGAAGGTTATTTTTGTTATCATCAGAAGGTTATTTTCGTTAGTCTCAGAAGGTTATTTTTGTTATCATCAGAAGGTTATTTTCGTTATCATCAGAAGGTTATTTTTGTTATCATCAGAAGGTTATTTTTGTTAACATCAGAATGTTATTTTCGTTATCATCAGAAGGTTATTTCGTTATCATCAGAAGGTTATTTTCGTTATCATCAGAAGGTTATTTTTGTTATCATCAGAAGGTTATTTTCGTTATCATCAGAAGGTTATATTTGTTATCATCAGAAGGTTATTTTCGTTATCATCAGAAGGTTATTTTCGTTATCATCAGAAGGTTATATTTGTTATCATCAGAAGGTTATTTTCGTTATCATCAGCAGGTTATTTTTGTTATCATCAGAAGGTTATTTTCGTTATCATCAGAAGGTTATTTTCGTTATCATCAGAAGGTTATTTTTGTTATCATCAGAAGGTTATTTTTGTTATCATCAGAAGGTTATTTTCGTTATCATCAGAAGGTTATTTTCGTTATCATCAGAAGGTTATATTTGTTATCATCAGAAGGTTATTTTCGTTATCATCAGCAGGTTATTTTTGTTATCATCAGAAGGTTATTTTCGTTATCATCAGAAGGTTATTTTCGTTATCATCAGAAGGTTATTTTTGTTATCATCAGAAGGTTATTTTCGTTATCATCAGAAGGTTATATTTGTTATCATCAGAAGGTTATTTTCGTTATCATCAGAAGGTTATTTTCGTTATCATCAGAAGGTTATATTTGTTATCATCAGAAGGTTATTTTCGTTATCATCAGCAGGTTATTTTTGTTATCATCAGAAGGTTATTTTCGTTATCATCAGAAGGTTATTTTCGTTATCATCAGAAGGTTATTTTTGTTATCATCAGAAGGTTATTTTCGTTATCATCAGAAGGTTATTTTTGTTATCATCAGAAGGTTATTTTCGTTATCATCAGAAGGTTGGTTGTTGGCAGGTTGGAATGTGTGAATTTGTGTGGAAGAGTGGAAGAATCAAAGTATAAATTTTGAATGTTAAAATAGAAATTTATTGATGGAAAATAATAGCATAAGTTGAAGAAGTTCAATTAGAAAGTTAAGGGTATCAAGATTTGTAGAAATGTTCGTAGTAGTAATTTGTTGGAAAGAGTTCATGCGTACGTAAGTAGGTATGTATGAGCCTTTGTTTGGTAGGAATGTCTTTGAATGAAGAAGTAAAAGGAATCATCACACGAGAAAGAAAGAGAAAGAGAACAAATATGCGATGCGACCTTACGTCCGGGTCGACTTGAAGTTCCTCCCCTTACATTTTAGTGTGTCGTCTTGCTGCTCTCATTTGACTGTCTGGCTAGCCTTCTTTCGCCTTTTATAACCATTTAGCTTTTTTTTTTCGCACTGCATCCTAACTTTTCTCAGTCCTGCAAATCGCTTCCATTGGTCAGAAAATCAATTTAACATCTACTCACGAAATCCGGTTTGGACTTTTTCTTTAAGCACGTGGTCAATCTTTTTTCTATTCTGCAAAACCAGGGTTTCACACGTCATTGCGACTTTTTGTAAAATGAAGAAGAAAGTTGCTTTTAATTCTTAATTTCCTATCCACCACATGGAAACCTCTGAGTTGGTCAGTAAATTTATTGATTATCTTACCCCATTCTAACGGATGATAAAAGCCTTTCTGACAAAATCTTTCTTGTAGAGTTTTTTTAACTCCCACACATTTTTAATTGAATTGTGAGTGTAATTGAATTATTATTACGTGAATAAGCAAAACACCAACCATGTGATACTGAGTAAAAATATACAATATTATCTTCTTTATGTGACATGTCTCTTCAGGACGTAGGCGATCATAGACTTCCACTTGCCTGTTTCTCTTGTCGCTCTTAATATTTTTCTCTACCAAATCCTGCTCCACCATCCAATTGCTCAAGCCCGTCAAATATGTTTCGTGATGCTTTCTCTGCCTCTCATTCCATCTATCCGTCCTGTGAGTATCAGATTCCCCAAACCCTTCTTCCTCATTACTTGTCCCAGAAACCTCAGCTGTCTCTTCTGGTGCTAAGTAGATGCTTTCCTCTCGTTTGCAGCCTCTCCAACACCTCGTCATTGGTCACGTTTTCGGTCCATGGTATTCTCAGCATCCTTCTGCAGAACCACATTTCTGTTGCTTCGGGCTGCTCCTTCATCCTTGAAGAGATCGTCCAACATTCGCTACTATACAGAAGGGCAGATATCATAGAGTAGTCCAGTAGTCTTTATTTCATGAAATTTTCTTCTTGGCTTTCAGTACTCTGGTTAGCTTTTGAAATGCGTACTTGGCCATGCCAGTGCGTCTTTGGATCTCGACGTTGCACTTTCTATCATCTGACAGAACATTTCTCTGGTATTTAAATTGCTTTACGTGTTTTATTTTGGTTTCCCCACGACCAAAAGGGGGCATTTTTGTTTTTTGGTGGGGGGTTCTTCTTTTTGCTGATGACTATGCATTCTGTTTTCTTTAAGTTTATGCTCAGTCCTTTCTTCTCGCTTTCTCTTGCGAACTTCTTCACGAGATCCTGCATTTTCTTTTCTATCAGCACTATGTCATCCGAGTATCTTATATTTTTGAGATGGTGGCTGCCAATGATGAATCTTCTGCAAGGATTCAAACTCTCTCATAATTCTTTCACTGTACAGGTTAAATAGATCCGGTGAGAAAACACATCCTTGTCTTAAGTCCCTTTATATTTTTGTATGCTGTTGTGGGGAATTACCTACAAACTAATATGAACTCTACCGGACTACATAAATATCGAAAATTATCTACTCTCGTGGGCAGTAGTATGTAGCAGCAGCTACGATACTCATTCGTTAGTAGGCCGTTCCGGCGCTAAGTACTATTATACTCTATTTCCTCTATACACTGTTTCTCTTTTGTAATATAATATTGTTTCCAACCGTCTACCGTGTCCGAGTCTTTCTTGTGATCTTTTCCCAGGGCCACATCAATTGGCGACAAAGATAAGATCCAATTGAGTTCTGTAAAGAAAAAAATCATTAGCATACATGAAAAATCATATAAAAAATTAATGATGATATCTTGTCTGTGATTTTCAATTTAAACCTGCATAAAAGAGAGATTGCTGCCCAAATTCACAATATATATATATATATATATATATATATATATATATATATATATTAGTCATCCACATACAAGCCTGTTTCGCTGTATCACAGCTCATCAGTGTGGCTAGACATCCACTTGGCTCCGGGAGGGATCGAAACTCAACTGATTTGATGTCAGTCGGAGTCGCTTTACAAACATACATACATATATATATATATATATATATATATATATATATATATATATACATATATTTAGTGTATTGAGGCAGCAAAAATATTTTCTAAACATATACTGGTTAAATATAAGTGACAATGAATGTCTATTCTGTTTAATCATGAGCCGTTCTAAACGTCGTATTTTGACTTTAATTTCAGTTGAAAATAAAGACAAAAATTCTCCAACATGAGCCATCTTCAAAGAGGTTATTAAGACAGTAACACAATAACATCCACCATCAGCGACGATTTTATCTTGTGTTGACATAAAACTCCGCTAGGCAACTTCAATAGTTACCAAAAATAGCAAACGCAGTTCGCAAATTTGCAATGAGGTTCTATGACATCACACCGCGTGATAGCGCGAAATGACAACAGAACCATATATTCAAATGCAATGTAATGTGTTATGACCAGATTTGAACTTGATTTTATTAAATGGGGATTGTTTGGATTTAATGTACATGGCGTCCAATATCTGAAGGTTCTTTTTACTGTGTGTATGAGTAAGGATTATTGAATTGTTGACTGAAATCTGTCTGATATTACCTACATGTTTATGTTTTTCTGAGAAATGTTGTTTAATTGTACTCTGATCAGAAAGGTGACATGTAACGGGAGAGCGTGGTTGTAATAAAACCAATATATGTAGTGGGTTTATTATTAGTACCAGAGATACAATCTCTGAACGGACATGTAAATTGATACACTACATTGGTTTTTGTAGAGAATTTAGTTTAGTGCTTGGAGGGTTATTAGAGACTATAAGGTCAATTGTTTTGAATGTTTTTATAATATATGATGAGTTTAATTTGATTATTACTATTCACTGGTTTAACATTTCTACGTATTATGTTTTTGAGAGTTTTTACATCTTGTTTGTAATTATTATGTATTTCGTTACAATAGTATAAGTTAATAGTGTTATGTTTATTTTGATGTACATCATTATTATTAATATTATCAATATTGTTAGAGCTATTGTTAACTTTGTTGAGATACATTTTAATTTGTTGATCAATAACGAAGTTAGGAAATCCATTATTAACAAGTGTTTGCTTAATGTTTAATTCTTTATAAAATATAGATTTGGAATAAGATATCATTTGTGTGCGTTGAATTAAGTTTTTTTATAACAGCTAACTTATATCGTTAGGGGCATTCACTATTATAATTAAGAAGACATGAGTTTATGCTCGTTAGTTTTCTATATAGAAAAGTAGTAAATCTATGTGTGCTAGAATCAATGACTACATCAAGGAATGGGGTTTTGTTATTAATATTAAGTTCTAATATAATATTAAGTTCATTGTCTCTTACATTTAACAGGATATATACACACACACATATATATACACAAACACATATATACATATATATGAACATATATATGTACATATATATTCATAGATGTATATACATATATATACATACATATATATACATACACACACACACACACACACACACACACACATATATATATATGTGTATGTGTGTGTGTGTGTGTGTGTGTGTGTGTGTAGTCATCCGCTGACAGATCTGTTTCGCTGTATCACAGCTCATCAGCACGGTTAGACTCCTATTGCTTCTAACCCAGGATTGAAACCACACCGAACTGGCGTCAGTCGGCGATTCTACCTCTAGGCTATGGGAGCACGGTAGAAGAAGGCAGACCTTTTAGCATGTATATTATCACTATACACGCTCAATAGTCAGAGTGCTCTAATTCATTAGTGAATGAGCGATGCGAACATGCCAGGGTAGCTACTTTTATTCAAAGTCTACCATTCTTTCAGAGTGCTCAATCAGGGTGTGAGAGCGTATATATATATATATATATATATATATATATATATATCAGTCAGTTAAGTGCCATACCTGATACACGCTTGGGCGATCATGTCTCGAAAGCGACATAACTGACTGGGCAGATGATTATCCCGCAGTAGGTTGCCATTACATTCTGCAGTAGACTGGTTGCCAGCCAAGGCTATAGAACCCAATCTGTCCTGTTATTCAACCCATAACTGGAAGTAAGTGATGGATTAGTACCTTTTCCAAGGGTATTTGTGCGTAAGTGAATGCAGGGAATTCAACTGGAATTCGAACTCGGTTTTCCGATTTCTCGTTTAGAGCCGATATCCACTGCACCACAACGCACATACCGATATGACAACAGTGTTCTATAGATAGACAGATAGACCGATACATATTACGACCTTGAATAAATGCTCGCTAATTTTTCATGAAAAGTAATGTTTCTTTCCCGTGATGATTTTGGTCGGTTTGAGCAGTTCATAATAAACTATTTCAGCTGATTCCACTCAATGCGGAACTTTGCCGTCGATGTTGGTGCATTGCCGGATTTACTCCACGATCTTCTACGCTTAAGATTATTGTAGTGTATCCACTTTTCATCGGCGATCACAATACGATGCAAAATACCTTTCCTTTTCTACCGTTGAAGCAGCTGTTCACACGTGACAAGATGCCACTCGACGTCTCTCGGCTTCAAATCGTACAGCACCCAATGGCCTTGCACTTGAATAATTCCAAATGCTTTCAAACGTTTCGAAACTGTTAAATGATCAACTCTTAAAAATTCTAAAAGTTCAGTTTCAGCCTGACACGAGTCTTCATAACGTAATGCCTCCAATTTTTTGTCTGTGCGTTTAAAGGCATTTTTTCAGACTTTGTTTGTAAGTCTTTCCGGGTCGAACGGTCTAAGACACGTCAGTTCAACTGACGGTTTTTATCTAAGGGATGCAGGTCCGAATCCTGCACGAGGATGCATATTTTTAACAAGATTTCACGATTATTCAGGCGGGAAACGTAAATAAATATACTGCATAATTATAAATTATAAATAGAAAAAAAACGAGTATCCATTAAAAATAATGTTTAACTATATATATATATATATATATATATAAAGTTTTGTTTATATAACTAAAGTTTGAGGATGGGTAAGCAAAACATCCTTACGGAGAGAATCTTTTTTTATGTTTAGTGTATTCATCGCAGTTTCGGGTTAACTATTTTCCCATTGCTAAGTGTCCTATAACAGGTGCTTTTATATTATTTTATATATATATAATCCTAATAACACTCTATGTAGGGTCAGTCAGCTAAGTGCCATACGTGATACACGCTTGGGCGATCATGTCTCTTTAGAGACATGACTGACTGGGCAGAATATTATCCCGCAGTAGCTTGCCATTGCTTTCTGCGGTAGACTGGTTGCCGACCAAGTCTATAGAACCCAATCTGTCCTGTTATTTAACCCATAACTGGAAGGAATAGACGGATTAATAACCTTTCCCAAGGGTATTTCCGCGTAAGTGAATGCAATGAATTCGGCTGGAATTCGAACTCGGCTCCCCGATTTCTCATTCCGAGCCGATATCCAATGCACCACAAAGGGTAAAATTACAATAAAAAAAAACTGTTTGCCAAAATATCTTTTTATCAGTAATACATTGAGAAAACAACAACCTTGGCACTAAGCATCATCACAACTCAACAATTACTTTCTAAAGAGTAGAGAATTTTTTTGTGGCTTTAAAAAAGATAAGACCTATTTTATTGTTCATCATTCAGTCAGTAAAATGCCAAACGTGATACACGCTTTTATGATCGTGTCTCGAAAGTGACATGACTGACTGCGCAGAAGATTATTCCACAGTAGGTTGCCATTATTTTCTGCTGTAGATTGGTTGCCAGCCAAAGCTATAGAGCCCAATCTGTCCTGTTAATAAACCCATGACTGGAGGGAAGAGACGGATTAATACCGTTTCCAAAGGTTATTAAGTGAATTCAAGGAATTGAACTGGAATTCGAACTTGGCTCCCCGATTTCTCGTTCTGTCCATGATTAGAGAAGTGAAAAAAAAAGCTGATAGTAAAAGTTTTTTCACTCGCCTATGTTCCATATATATATATATATATACGCGTTTGGTGAAAATCACAAATATACTAATCGTCATATAAAAATCTTATGTTTACGTTTAAGGATGAATATAATTTACTCTTCTAGGTTTGCTAACCTCTTTCGATAAATTTGCATCACAACTGAAATTAAATAAAACTTCAGTTTTTGCAATTATTTATTCACCGTGGCTTAGTCTAACACAAGGCCTTTTTTTGGTGGGGTGCTCTGAGATTCATTAACAATCACTTTTTTACAGCAAACCCTCAACCTGGTCGTTTTAGCTTCTGCCACTAAGCTATAAACGCCGATATTAATGGTCTTCGTTACCGACACTGAGTTTATCGTCTCGTCCAGACAGACCGCAGGTTTTGAACAACAATCTAAATACCCACTTTTACACTTTTTCCAATTACATAGCGTTTCCTGTACGAGAAAATCTAATGGAAAGTGAAAATGGAATCATTGAAATAAAAATCGAGACTCCAATCTGTCAAATTAGAATGGCCTACTTGGCAATTATTTTGTCACATTCTGCATAATTTTTTGAAAGGTGGCTATTGGGAATTGCAAATGAATTTTAAATTACTTTCTTTTGTTTTTTGTTTTTTTCTCTTACTTTCATTTTGTTTCCGGTTATTTATTTTTGTAATCGTTCTTTATTTATTCATTGTTTTATTTATTATTTACTTAATCACTATTTAGTCGGTTTGATCATTTAGTTAATTCAATTGGCCAGTCGTAAATGTATTTGATTGACAAATTCAATTGGCCAGTCGTAAATGTATTTGATTGACAAATGTAGATTCGACAGCAGACAATTCCTAATTAAGTTGATGTTTGGTTTGAACTTAATTGTTGATTATTTTTCTTGTTTAATTTAGTGTGTAAATTGTTTTTTTTTTCCGATTCGTGATTGCTAGTCTGTGAACATTGCGTGCTAAAAGACTTTTAAAATACATTTACTATGACTTATTTTTCTTCTTCTATGTGCCGTGTCCCTTCAGGACGTAGGCGATGATGGCCTTCCACATCAGCCTATCCCTAGTAGCTCTTAACACGATTTCTCCTGTTACACTTTTCAAACCTTGCTCTTTCATCCATTTGCTCAAGCCCATAAATCTATAATAAAAATGTATAGAAACCAGCAAAGCCATCAAGTGAGGGATCAGTTTTATATTGATTATAAACTAAAATTGATCCCTCACTTTATATATTTATATTATAATTTCCTACTTGATCAAATTCTGATTAGTTATTTATAACTTCTTCTATGTATAGTGTTCCTTCAGGACGTAGGCGATCATGACCTTCCACGTCAGCCTATCCCTCGTAGCTCTTAGCACGATTTCTCCTGCTACCCATTCCAATTCCCCGCTCAAGCACATCAAGTATGTTACACGTTGCTTTTACCTGCCTCTCTTTCCTTCTATCTGACCTGTGAGGACCAGAAACTTCAGCTTTCTCCTCCTGATGTCAAATATTAGGTTCATTTTCGTTACCATCCTTTCCAAAACCATGTCGTTGCTCACATATTTGGTCCGTGGTATCCTCAGCATCCTACTGTAGAACCACATGTTTTTTTTTATTTTTTTAAGTCTTCTCTTCATTTTTGGTGAGATTGCCCAGCATTCACTGCCATATTATACCATGTCCATATAAGTTAGCGTATTAGGTCAAGCAAAGAAATTTACATTTATTCCACCGAAATTCTTTTACACACACATCAGATGAGATGCAGTAGGAATCTTCAAGCTATCTTTTACATTTGGTCTAAATGAAAGCTAGCAATAATAGCATTTTTTCCCTGTTTTTTTTTTATCAAGCCAGATAAGGGATACGATTTTGTGAAGAAATATTCAGTTAATAAAAATGCTAATATGATTATGATTAGATAACACCCATATTTTTTCAAGAAAAATGTTCGAGTTTACATTATGAAGTATTACAGAGTAGGAATCGTTCCTCCTACAAAAAATAACCTTTCCTTTTTTTATTAAGGAAAACCACGTCAAATATTATGAATGTTCATCAATTCGACTTTCATTTTGTGTTAAAACAGATTTTTTTAATCATTTAATCCGACCAATCCAATCATTTAATCCGACCAAGGCAATAATGCCACTAAGATAAAAAAGATGATAGAGAGTGAAAAAAAAAATTCTTTTTAAAAGTTAGTGAGGAGAAAAGACAATGAAAGAACAGGATTCGGAAAGTTATATGGCGATTGATGTTACATTAAAAAATTTTAAGTTTGTAGGAAAACAAGAAGCCAGAAGGAAATTTCACAGACTAAAAGCTTTTTTTTAGTTTTGTTTTTGTTTTAGGGTTTTATCATTTTACCCCAAGCAAGGCAATAAAAGTCGCAAAGACTTACAGAGTGTGGAAGAATTTGAAAAAGAAAAATTATTAAAGTAAAAGGTCAACGAAAGAACGGTTTATGAAGATAAACGTTGGCAACTGGGAATTCATTTAATTTTTTTTTTTTTTTTTTTTTGAAAATCAAAGTTGACTGGAAAGCAAGTAACCGCTTCACAATCGACAATATTTCAAGTAATTCTATAATCAAATAATTTTATAAATTTTCTATATAAGGATCATTTGCGATACATTTCTTTAGTAAATATTTATAATTTATACATATGTGAAAAGTGTATGTATATAATTATAAATATCAATATATATATTTATATAAATATGCAATTTGTTATATATATTATATTGTTTACATATTATATATGCGTGGTACTTTTTTTTTTTAATCATCTCACCCCAAGCAAGGCATTCCACTGCCACTATTGCGCATGGTGCTACATAGGGGAAGGTAAAGAAAAGGAGTGGTTAGACATAGGGAATGTCAGGAGGAAGGTGACAGATGAGTATGGATACCGAGGATGAGAGCTGGGCAGATGGGAAGAGTGTTTGATAGAATGGGAGCAGGTTATTGTGTTAGGAGGTGACTATTGACCTTACATTTAAACTCCTGGAAATTGTAGCCGTCGGGGAAGTAATCGTGTGGAAGAGAATTCCACAGTCGGGAAGTGCGAGGAAAGAAACTGTTGGAGTAGAAGTTACGGTTGCATTTTATCGGTTTCACTGTAAAAGGGTGGGATCTAGTTGTTAATCTAGTATCTCGTTCAAATTCGTATTTAGGGGGCACCAGTGATCTAAGTTCATCGGAGCAGAAGCCGTGAAAGTATTTATTTAAAAGCGCTCAATATCAGTGATAGAGCAGACATATTCATATAGATTGGTGTGAGTTTGGAACCCTGGGTTTCACGCTTTTGCGATCGTCAGACAAACTGATTAATCGCAAAAGCGTGAAACCCAGGATTACAAACTCACAGCTATCTATAGAATATAATTTATACATATATAACGATATACTGTCACTAATGGATGTCTTAATTCATGAGTATTGACAATACTTTTTTTTCTAATCTTCAATGAATTTCTTTAGTAAAATCATTTTCCAGTTATTTTTTTATGTCAATTTGCCATAAGTAAAGTGATAATGCCAAGACTCAAAGGACCTACTGGGAGTGAAAGTGTTGTGGATTAGTTTTGCACTGAAAGTCATAATCGTACTATGTCGGTTGCTAATCGACTTAACGCACCCTAAATATTAGGAACTTGGTAATCTTCCACTAAAAGCTGACTCCTTAGTATTTGGCTAACTGAACTCCAATAGAACTCTAAAGAACTCTTTAGAACTTCTAAGAACTTCTATGAACTTCCCAAGAACTTCTCATGAACTTCTCATTTTAACTCTTATTAATATAGAAGGAAAAGTCAATTATCTGAGGAATAGATGTGATTCACCAGAACAGAAAAGGAACGAAAAAGTTTTAGAAGGAAACGAAAACCTGATCCTAAACAGGGAACAACAGATGAGCTTTTACTCCTGCTGAAAAGACCGGGGAGAAGTGTGAACCGGACGATAGGCGAATCTCTCGACTCCAATTAGGAGACAGAATAAAAAAAAAATAAGTAATAGATAAAATTTCGAAATAGTATAGAATTATAGAAGTATATTTTAGAAGGAATTGGAAACCCAATTCTCAACAGGAAACAAGAGATAAATTTGTATTCTGTTTTAAACACCGAAAAGGAGAGTGAACTTATCTACTCCTACTGAGAGAATAAAAAAGAAAATTTGTATTCTGTTTTAAACACCGAAAAGGAGAGTGAACTTATCTACTCCTACTGAGAGAGTAAAAAAATTTGTATCTTGTTTTAAACACCGAAAAGAGAGTGAACTTATTCACTCCTACTGAGAGAATAAAAAATTTGTATTCTGTTTTAAACACCGAAAAGGAGAGTGAACTTATCTACTCCTACTGAGAGAGTAAAAAAAGGAAATAAACAGGAAATAAATTTTAAAGATTAGGTGGAATAATTATAAGTATAGAGTTGAAGTAAATTTTAGAAGAAACAAGAAACCCAAGTCTGAACATAATGTTTGACTCCTGTTAAAAAAAACCGGGAAGGTGTAATCTTTGCTATCATTCGAAACCATTGACCAAATCTTTTTTCAGATTTTTTAATAATTTCTATACTAAAATCTGTTGCAAGGCATTTATAGTAAATATGTATATATTCTATATCTTAAAGTCCTATTTTGTCCCTAATACTCGCCTTAATTCATAACCACTGACAATAGTTTTTTGCTGATTGTCAATGCGTAACATGACGATGACCCTTTCTAAAACAAGCATTAAATCAAGAGTTACAATATTAAGTTTTTAATTATACAGAAATCTTGAAGATGAGTTTAACTAGCAGATTAGATGTATTTTGAATTAGGTACATATTTTTATTACTTACTTAAAATTAGCAACAACAAATTTTAATTAAAATAAAGTCAATAACTCAGTAGCCTACCGGCTTCAATTTTCAATGACAATAAAGAACCCCCTCCTTTTTACCTTGAGACTCCTGTGATCTTTATAGATCAAATATGTAAAGATGCTTAAAGCAAACAAAGGAGGTTGTAAAAGTAATTTGAAAACGACGCATTTACATCGATAATGTTTATCATAGACAAATAAGTTTTATAGGCGACGTAGAAAGATTCGTAATTGAAGACCTGTCAATCACGCATGCGTACAAATTACCTCTGTAATTGTATCCTTGCTACTCAAATGCCCGGGACATATTGGTCACTGTTTATAGGTTTGTTGGAAGCAAAAGAGACGACATCATAAATGCAAAACAGTGATTTCGTAATTTCAGTTGAAAATTCAGCCAATTGGTTATTCCTATTACCCAAATGAAGGTAACAATGTTATTCTAATTACAAAAGGTGTTTACTGTTTTGACACTTCTGTTGAATGCATCGATATTTGGTTACTTCTTGCTAAGCAAATGAAGGACAAGCAACGCTGTTTTAGTTGCAAAACAGCTTTTGCCGTTTTTAAACTTTTATTGAAAACATTAACCAGATGGTTAACAAACCTTGACTCGTTTCCTTCTGGAAAATCGTAAAATCAGCCATGATTAAAAAGAAGAGAATATTCATATAGATTAAAAGAAGGGGCACATATTTTTGTCTGTTATTATAAATTTCCTTTTTCATTTGATGAATTATTTTTTAGCTCTGCAAATTTACTGGATGGATCTTTCTTTTCAAAATTGAATTATTTTCTATGATCGGATATCATTTTAATTATATACGTTTCCATAATCCTATCGACTGCATAAATATTATTACCGTTATGACTTAATGAATTTAAGATGGCGGCGCCGAGACAAGACTGAAGAGAAAATGGATAGAATATAAACAGTGACGGTTAATGATGTTTATTTTAATTTTTTACACATTCTTGTATTCTTTTTAAATTCTCACATTATATCTACTTCCAAAACTTTCACTATAGTTTTCTGTTTTGTTTTATTCGGCATATTAGAAGTGATCTTCTGTTGGGGTTGTGCCAGCCTTCACACTGATTTATATTTAAGAGGAAACTGGTAATTCATAACGATATAAAAGGAAAAAGAAGGCAGAGATGTTTTTTGTACAACACATGTATACAGCTGTTAAAATATTATTATCGCTTGACCTAAGCATGTGGTGTAAAGAGTTGTTGTTTTTGGTAATGTATAATTTGTCACTACTCGTTGGCAAGAAAACTGCACGTCTATCTACCCCAACTTTCTTTAATTTCCCGATACGTCAGCAGAAATTACGTTATATTGACGAAGTGTTGCATATACAAACATACGTGCGCACATAAGAAACACACACATAAACAATAAATTACAGACACATACGGATGTGCGTTGTGGTACAGTGGATATCAGCTCGGAACGAGAAACCGGGCAGCCGAGTTCGAATTCCAGTTGAATCCATTGTATTCACTTACGCGCAAATACCCTTGGGAAAGGTATTAATCCGTCTCTTCCTTCCAGTTATGGGTTAGATAGCAGGACAGATTGGGTTCTATAGCCTTGGTCGGCTATGGCAACCTACTGCGGTATAATCTTCTGTCCAGTCAGTCATGTCTCTTTCGAGACATGATCACCCAAGCGTGTATCACGTATGGCACTTAACTAAACTATCGCCCGGTTCTCACTCCACCCACATCTACTGAACGGGTGAAGAGGCTTATCCCTTGTTTCCTGTTTAGGATGTGGTTTCCGGCTTTCTGTCTTCCAATCTTTTCACTCTTACGTAGCCCCCTGCACATCAGTGGCGTTACCGCCTTGCTCGGGTTGATATTTAAAAAAAAAAACTAACTGACATATATCATATGATACATTTGTCGAAACAAGTATAAAAGGTATGAGTGATGGAGCGTTTATGATTCAATTCTAGTTTTTACAATTTTTCATGGCAAAACTTTCAAAGTTAAGCAATGATAAACTTGGATAGTATTCATATTAGTAACCGCTAAGAAATGTATTTGAGGTCGCTTTCCAGAAGAAGTATAATCAATAAGGAATTACGCAATGTCCTTCACTCTGTCTCACTCCTTCCCTCACTCTCTCTATATGCAAATATAAGTGGCTATGTGCGTAAAGGACTGAATAATTTAGTGAATATATATATATATATATATATATATATATATATATATATATATATATATATATAAGTTGCAGCACGCTATAATAATAATAATAACAATAACTATATACCTATGCTCTACTTTCGTATTGAACCCTTTTTAAAGCAAATATCTAGCAGTGGAATGTACTTCCATTACTATTAATCACTTATATATATATATATATCAGTCATCTACATACAAGCCTGTTTTGCTGTATCACAGCTCACGAGTGTGGCTAGACTTCCACTTACTTCCAGGCTGAGCAGAGTTCGAAACAGTTTGAAAATTTAGCCTCGGCGAGTGAGAACATCATAACGGTGCCCTCATGTAACTTTGCAATCGGTATAACTCTGCTCAGTTAACTGACAAACATTAAGTTGATATATATATATATGTGTGTGTGTGTGTGTGTGTGTGTGTGTGTGTGTGTGTGTGTGTATATATATATATATATATATATATAATAAAATAAAAAGTGTGAGAAGCCGTGAGCGTTTTCTTTAAAATATATATTTATTGTTTGGTATTCATACAAGTTATGGAGTATTAATTTGTCATGACAAAATTAATATTCCATAACTTGTATGAATACCAAACAATAAATATATATTTTAAAGAAAACGTTCATGGCTTCAGTTTTCATCAGCAATTTATTGTTTTACTTACATTAATAATATTCATGATATATCTTGGATATGAAGAACTCTATTGAAAAGACTGCTTGCCTTAAATGCTTTTTCTCTCACTGATTGTCACCATTTTTGGCTTTATATTATCTTTGACATCGCTATACACACACACACACACACACACACACACACACACACACACACACACATATATATATATATATATATATATATATATATATTGTTTAATTACTTAGTTAGTTTTGGGTCGTACTACAATTAGACCAGTGCACATCTGTATTAAAAAGTGTTCAATACAATTATGTTGTAGAACTTTTGAATATTTTCCATCTGTAAACGAGAACTCATTTACAAAATATATATATATATATATATATATATATTAGCTAATACCGGATCCGGGAGAATGCACATCGAAATCCATTAACTTTGGAATACATGGCATTATTAAAACTAAATTCAATCCCTTTTGTTGCTGTACGCAGATATTTCAAAAGTAATTTTTCTGGAATTAAAGCAGGGCCAAGGTGATCACTATAAAGAGGGTGTGTTTAGATTTGTAAGGTGTTATGAAGGGAGACATTTGTGCATAAACTGGTAATATCAAAGAACATCATGACGTTGTTTTCAGAACACAAAACGGAGTCTCTCATGAAATTAGAAAACTGAAATGAGTCAGAAATACAATAAACAGAAAACAGATCAAAGACTGCTGAAGCAATTCAGCCAACCATTTAGCCAATTTGTGTTGTATGGAGCCAACCAGCGATAAAATAAGTCTTAGGGACACATTATCCTTATGCAATTTGGATAAGCCATATATACGTAGAGATCGGGATCCTAGAGATTTAATACGGTTATACACAATCTTGGAAATGAAGTTGCTGTCACATAGAGAGTTTAACTGTTTCTGTATTCTCACCTCTATTTTGCTGGTATTGTCACAGGAATTTGCAGCACCGATTTTTCGAAATTTCAAAGAGTCATGTAAAACAATTTCCATTTTATCGAATTAGGACCTGAAAATCACGACCGGCTGAGAGGGACGCACATTCGCAAGATAATTCCAAAAATCTTGCTTTACAAAAGAAAAGTTTGTCAGGAGAGGAATGTTTCTGCAAGCTCAACTGAAAGAACAAAAGTTCGAACTCAACGAAAACCCGCTTCTTACTTACTTTAGAGAGTCGATTGCAAAATTCTAAGCAGTCTCGGAACAAATGGTCGTTCCATCTCAAAGGGACCTTGGAAAACTTAAACATATGTTTATTTAAGTCTCCATTTTCAGTATCAAATCTTATAGAGACGAGAATTTAAATAACTTTGATTCTTCAGCTTAATACGCTTTTTAAATTGTAACTGATCTGTTGCTAAATAACGTGAAAAACGAAAACATTTTCATAATTATTTCAACCCCAAGCAAGACAGGACCGCCACTGAGGTACAGGGGGTTACAGTGAGAGAAAAATCAAAGTACAGGGAATGTCAAAGAAAGAATAAAAGATGAATTAGAATCAAGTGGATAGATTATGGCAATTAACATTGCATTTAAAGTTTTGTAGCTATCACGGATGCAAGCAGTCGGAAGTGAGCTTCACAATGGGAAGTGCGAGAAAAGAAACTATTAGAATAGAAGAGACGGTTACATTTCACTATTTAGACGGTAAAAGGGTGGAATCTTGATACCAGTCTAGTAGCACGCGTAAGTATATGTGGTGGAAGAACAAAAGAAAAGACAGAGGGAAGCCGCATTACGTCGATAAGAACATGACTGAAATGAAAGAAATCGAAGATAATTAGTCGTAATTTAGGCTAAGAAAAAAACGATACCGAACTAAGCATGAATAATAATAATAATAATTTAATAATTTCCTTAGATCATGCATTATAAACGTCTGTTAGATAGGAAAACAGGTTCCTGTTTTGATCTTGATCCTACATCTGATAAATGAATGGACAACACTGCATGACAGACAGGATTGAAGAAACAACCTTGTGGCTGGAAATTAACTTATACCTAAAACGAATAGTACCATTGAGGACATCAGTAATAGCTCTGTTGTATCTATAACATAAATATTTGAACAAGGACTTAATACCCCAGAATATGCATACCGATATAAAAAGGGACAAAGGCATATTTTTCCTTTAAAACTCCTTTCGGTCAACACTTCCTTGAAGAAAAATTGTTGGTGCTAATTATGGCGGTAGAAGGGATAATTCTCACAAAAATGAAGAGGTGGGGAAAGAAAACTATTGAACACGATTAAAATAATTTTATTAGTAAAATAATTCACGAGTAAAAGAATGATAAATCGTTCCAAGGAAAACAACAGAGAGAACGAATGAAATACTTTTTCTGTTTGCACAGAACTGGATGGTGTAATGAAGATCGCTTCAAGCAAACGTATATGATGAGCCGTCGGGGCTCTGAAAAACTTTGAAAGAATCGTTCACATATTTATTCACACTTTCATGGTTATCAAGCAAGTGCTGGCCAATAACCGAATCATGCATGAACCATGAACAGACTGAGTCGTCTTCAAAGAGTGACTCCGAATACCCAGTTTCATAGTGGCAGAAACGTGCTGACTCTCTTAGACCTATTTATGACTAACAGTATATCCCGGCGTTGCTCGGGTGTAATGAAAGCTTTAAAACTAATCCATGGTGCCCAGGGCCGTAGCTGATGCTAAAGAAACACCGGGCACTGAGAGAATTGCCCGGATTTATTAGTTGACAATGTGATAACGTCATCAGTGTCATCCGTTTCCAGAAACTATGATTTTTGCGGATTTTTTCGGTTATTCCAATGCAAATTAGGCACAGAACGTGAACGAAAGCAGGAAATCGGGTTCGGACTTTCTAAGTATAACCAGTCTTTTCTCCCAAAATTAATAAATAAACAAACAGATTTTTACTGCGTTCATTCGGATGTTTTCTTTCTTTCTTTCTTTCTTTCTTCGTGAATTGTTTAGTTTGATTTCTGTCGAAGACATTTTTCCTTGCCCAGATTTTCACTATGATTACACGGATCTGCCCGGAGCCGTGCCCGGTTTGCCAGGTAGTCAGATACGGCCATGATGGTCCTGGAGCTCAGACTCTTTGATACGAAAGACTAAAAAGCGATAGTTGTTTCCTGTTAAAGCGAAACCGTAGACTGAAAGAAAAATGAATGGATGTAAGTCAAATTTGGATTTACTGGTATCGATATCAAATAAGTTTTTTTCGTCGTAAACTGAATTTTGAAGGCTAAATAATTCCTCTGAGTAAATGGTATCATGACTGAGACTAAGAACTACAATTATACCTACTTAGAGCCAAACCCGAAGCAAAAACTAAAATAAAAGGGTTGAAAAAATACAGACATACAGGCAGATAAACAGACACACCACAAACATCTTGCCTTTTATATATATATATATATATATATTATCGATTTTCTGCACTATTGTAAGAACTGCAACCTTGAAACTTCTGAATATCGTTTCTTATGTCTTTTTTTACGAGTGCATCCAATTTGATTAAAATCGGACCACTCCTTCTATAACCCGATGTTTTCAATTATCAATGTTCGATATTTATCCTGGGTACCTCGATACAAAACCTAGCTAAGAACACTCACAGACGCTTATAGTACAACTGTGTAAATTTTCAAGAAAATCTGTTCAGCTGTTTCGGAGTCTATGGGTAACGGACACACACACACACACACACACAGACACACACACACAAACAAAGTTTCATTTATAAATAAGTTTAGATTCTTTTATTCGTAAAATCTTAAAGAAAAAATTAGTTCTTGTTTTTTTTTAAAATCGGTAACTATGTTCTGTGACATGAAGTCCTTGTTCAAATATATATATATATATATATGAGTAATTCCATATCAACTCAACCAATGGTCCCATGAGCATCATTTCAGATTTTGATGGAATTTTAATATTTTATACTCACCTTTGAGAAACTAAAAATCATAAAATTTTATCTTCCTTAACTACTTGAATCAAGAGTTATGGTTTCTTAAAATTTGGTGTCAATTGTTGCTGATTTCAAAGTAGGACAATTTGCCGAATTTGGTACTTCGAAATTTGCATTTTAAGAAGATAGCAAATTGATATTTAAGAACCCTAAAGTCTAATATATGAAGAAAATATATTTGTTTTATTTCTACCTTCTGCAGTGTTATAGTATAGGGATTTTCGGAGCCTAGTTGTAGTATAAGGCTGAGAGCATGGGGCACCCAGTGAGAAATGAACTCACTACTCACTGGCAATTGATCTAATAAGACAAGTTTGCTAACCATTACACCAAGTCGAAGTATCTCATGATGATTTTCCAAGTGTAACTTAGATGTGACACAAGACTGAAAATATGGGGTGTCCGATGAGGATCGAACTCACTACTTATCTAGTGAGACAAAATTGCTATCGCTTACAACACGTCATAATGTTACAGTTATAGGTTGGTAACAATGGGGAACCTTCCATTTTTTTGTATGTGTGTGTTTTGCCACCAATATAAATCAAACTATTAACAATAGAATAAAATAAAGTTGATGAGTTGCCTTGTGGAAACTGTGTAATATTTATTTTACGACAGTTACATGATTTTACAAAAATTTGCAACCCCTGCCCCCAAGAATATCAAATTTATAGTCTGCACAACTATAGGTACACCACTTATCTTTCTCTCGCAATTTTGTTTTCTAAATTCGTTGTTAACTTAATAAACACCCCATCAAAAATGATAAACCAAGACAAAAACTTTGTTTTAAATTCAAACATATTTTGACCCTTAGAATCTATAGTACAATGAATTTAATGTATTCTTGTTTTTAGAAAAGGTACCTCCATCCATTTTCGATAACTAAGTTTTAAAATGAATTTTTAAAAATAAAAAAAGTTAAACTTTTATTTTAGTTTTAATTGAAATTTACGTGGAGAGGTGGGGTGTAGCAGATGTAAAAAATATTTTTACCAAGATTTTTTTAAAATAATTAATTTCAAAAATGATTTCATTCATTTGTGAATAAATCCTGTAAGTTTCATTAAAATTCGAGAATTATTTGATTTTTGTAAGAATTTTCAAATTAATGTGTTTTTCGCCGGAAAAATCTAAGTTACGTAATTTACATTAAACATTGCAAACTCTCGTAATGATTTAGTTATCCGCTAACAAAAATCAAAACAAGATTTTCTGCCAAAATGTTTAATTTTTAATCCCTTCTAACACGTTCGTTAGAAGGGATTAAAAATTTTCAAAAATAAGTAAAAATTATTTTGATCGTTCTTCTTAATAATAAACATAAACATTTTGATGGAAAAGTTCGATTTTTTAAATTTTGGGGCTTTTTTATTCATACTAGGCTGTTATTTCATCGATTAATATTGTCGGAGCGATTTTGAATCCATTCCGGTTACGGCAGCCTCACGTTCCATTTGCAGCAGATCCTTGCCATGTTACATTTTATAAAAAGATAAGTTCCACTTCATCTCTTACTCCTTAAATACAATATTTTCACTTATTTCATGATACATATTTACCTAAAATACTAAACATTTTCGATTTTTTTAACATTTTGAAGTTTTTGAAGTTCCCATGGTTTACTGAACTTATATAATTATTTTCTGCATATTGTTTATAATAGTAGATATTATTAATGGCATCTTTATTTACTTGCTTCCAGTCTAACTCAATCTACATAAAACAAAAAGAAGATATAGTGCCTATGAGAATTTATTAACCATTAACTTCAAAACGGGATGTTGAAAGTAATATATATATATATATACTAGCAGTATAGCCCGGCGCTGCTCGGGTGTAATGAAAGCTTTAAAACTAATCCATGGTTCTGGACTCAGCCTAAAAAAGAATATATGTGTGAAGTTTGGTGAGAATCGGATAAAAATTGTGGATTTGTATAAAGGACATACAGGCAGATAAACAGACACACACACAAACATCTTGCCTTTTATATATAATATTATCGATTTTCTGCACTATTGTAAGAACTGCAACATTGAAACTTCTAAATATCGTTTCTTATGTCTTTGTCTATGAGTGTATCCAATTTGATTAAAATCGGACCACTCCTTCTATAACTCGATTTTTTCGATTATCGATTTTCGATATTTATCGGGGGTACCTCGACACAAAACCTAGCTAAGAACACTCGCAGACGCTTATAGTACAACTGTGTAAATTTTCAAGAAAATCGGTTTAGCTGTTTCGGAGTCTATAGGTAACGGATACACATACACACACAAAGACACACACACACACACAGAGTTCCATTTATAAATAAGTATAGATAATTAGTTTTTAATCATAATTAAATTAAACCAGTCCGCAGTTGTATTAAAAAGTGCTCAATACATTCATAATATTGTCGAGCTTTTGGATATTTTTTCATTTGGAAATGAGTTATTTCAGCCACCTGGATTCCAACCTTTCAGTATCTTCAGACGATTTATAATAACTGATTTTCCAACATTTTTATTATTTTCAAACGTACAACAAGGATTTTTTACGGACGCGCGACTAGAAGTTTAAAATTATTGAAGTTTCAAAATTAGGGAGGAGTTTTTTAAGAATCTTTGACACTTTCATCTAGGTTTCTACATATTAATGTTGAACATATCAGTTTTCTTATGAGAAAATATTTGGCATTTTTAACCGATCAGTCGGTGCTGCTGTCTGTTGAAATTTCTGAAAGTTTTCTTTTAAAAACATTTTTATGAAAATAGCTTTCTCAAGACCAGTTGACCAGTCTAAGTCCATTTTTAAGTAAAACATCAATTGTTTCTTTCCGGGATTGACCTGGGATAAACGAAAGTGAAGAATGTTAAACCTCTCATAAGAAAAAATAGCTGTATATAAAGAATATAGAAAAAATAAACAACAATGAATATAATTCTCCTCTCATATTTCTCTCTCTCTCTTACTCTCTTTTCATATATATATATATATATATATATATATATATATATATAAGAAGAAATAAATCCAGACATGTTATTTCATGGTAAAATTTAATTGGAGTAGATAGACTAAACTATCGCCCGGTTCACACTCCACCCACGTCTATTAAACAGGTGAAGAGGCTCATCCCTTGTTCCTTGTTTAGGATGTGGTTTTCGGCTTTCTCTTTTCCAATCTTTTCACTCTTATATAGCCCCCTGCGCATCAGTGGTGTTACCGCCTTGCTCGAGGTGATATGATTAAAAAAAAAAATCGGAGGTTTAGACATATTTCAGGCGAACCATCATCAGCTTCGGTCATTATTGTATAGAAGATTTTAAACGAATGAAATTCACAAACAAAGACCCTCCAAAAAAAAAAAACAGAATAAAAATAAAGATCGCTCCTTTAAAAGAGAAAATTTAAGAAAAAATGCATCATTACATCAGTTCAGCGAATACACACACACATTCATACATAAGCATATATATACGCATATAATCGAAGAGCATGCTTAAAAGCAGAAGTCAATTTAAACTTAAAGATACAATATGCAAGTTAGATTGCTGACACGTAGATTTGGAAAGTAAAAAAGGGGATTAGATGAGAGAGAAAGAGAGAGAGAGAGAGAGATAGCGTTAAAGAGAAAGGCTAAATATCTTAAAGTGTAAATGAAAAGGGAAAGACGAACAAAGAAGAGAGGAATAAATTTAAATTAGAAAGAAAAGATGATAGGAGTAAAATGAAAATAAAAAAATAAAAATTATATATAAACGGTGAAAGGATAAGAAATTAGAGTCTAAAAAATATTTAAGAGATGACAGTTAATCAATCTGTTGTAATCACAAATACCATCACAAATACCATCACAAATACCACCACAAATACCATCACAAATACCACCACAAATACCACCACAAATACCATCACACCAATATATAATCAAAATTATACTAATTATACACTCAACAAAACAAATGTAATACAATATAAAGTTAAAAAAAATAATTAAAAAGTAAACCTAATTATTCTATTTAAATTTAGTTGTTTAAACTTAATTATTTAGTTTAAAAATAAATTTAAATATATTAATAGTGGAAGGATAAGAAATTGGAATCTAAAGAAAACTAATAAAATTAAAAAATTAAGATATAATAGTTAATAAATTCGTTTTAATCACAATTACCACCAAACCACTATATAATCAAAATTATACTAATTATTTGGTTAACAATACAACTGTAATACAATATAACGTTAATAATGTAAAAAATATATATATGTACACATACAACTCACACACACACGTAAATGCGTACACATACATATACACACACGCATATATATGTACACACATATATGGACACACACACACACACACACACACACACACATATATATATATATATACAAACACACATATACACACACATACACCCGCAAAAAGATTTATTAACCATGAACTTCAAAACGGGCTGGCTCGACTAGAAGTTGACCACTGATCAACCCAGCTCCAGAGTAACAACTCCTAGTCGAGCTAGCCTTAGTTCTGCAACTCCTAACCAAGGCAACCCTAGAGTATATATATGCTTATGTATGAATGTGTGTGTGTATTCGCTGAACTGATGTAATGATGTATTTTTTCTTAGATTTTCTCTTTTAAGAAAGCGATCTTTTTTTATTCCGTTTTTTGTGGGGTGGGGGGGGGCTTTTTTGTGAATTTCATTCGTATAAAATCTTCTGTACAATAAAGACGAAAGCTGAAACTTCCGATTTACTATGAAATAATATGTCTACCTTAATTTTTCTCATATTTGCTCTATATGTATTTCTATACATATATATTTAGAGAGTTATCCTACCACTTTATGTACAGAATACTTCTTTGGATTCTTCTATATCTACACCGCATGCTTATATATATATATATATATATATGTGTGTGTGTGTGTGTGTGTGTGTGTGTGTGTGTGTGTGTGTGTGTGTGTGTTATAATATCACTACAAAGTAGTAGCTCTTTTGTTTCGCCACTACCTGTGTTTTATCAAGTATGATGTTGATTTCAAGTTGAAGTGTTTTATATATATATATATATATATATATATATATATATATATATAATCGTTTCACGCCAAAGCGATGCGGTATCGCCACTGGTGCACAGGGGGCTACATAAAAGAAGAGTGAAATTTTAAGCAGGGAGAAAGCGAGGCGAAAGTCGAACCAGTTACTGGGGTGTCAGAGAAAGGGCAAGGAAAAAATGGGAAAACCAGCGTGAAGACAGTTGTGAGGGTAAAGTGAGAAAGGAAAAGAACTGGATACACGAGGTGATGGGGAAAGGATGAGAAAAGGACTGGAGTTAAGTGGACAAGAGATGGGAATTGACGTTGCATTTATATATATATATATATATATATATATATATATATGTGTGTGTGTGTGTGTGTGTGTGTGTGTGTGTGTGTGTGTATTATTATTATTATTATTATTGTTGTTGTTGTTGTTGTTGTTATTGTTAATGCAATGAAGTTTTTTTTTATTAACTCAGCATTTAACTATTCACTTAGCTCATTTGATTGACAAACTTCTCCACATTAATCCTATTACCACTTTGTCTCTATCTATATATCGAGCCCATTTACGACAAAGAACTTGCCTGGCAAAATATCTTTTTATTAATAAACCACTGAAAAAAGTGGATCTTGTGAGTCCTGACGAAAACTATCCGTCTTTGAATAGTGTGGCCTGGCGCTACACAATCACAAAGAACTGTACGCCAATCTCTACACTTAAATCTGTCATAAAAGGGGAATCAAATATTGATCATCAGGACGTGCGAGGGTATTTAATGCAAAACCGTCTCTAAAAATTAAAAAGTTGCGTAAAGTTTCGTACAATTTCTTTTTTACTTTCGTCTCATTTACATTTTCAGACTGCTTATATATGATACTATGATATTTGTATCATCGACGAATCTCTTACTGACAGAGTTTGCAAGGTCTCCATGTGTATTTAATCGTGATCTAATAGGGCTATAGTCAGAGAGATCTCAGTTTTCTTGTTAAACATCTACTATGTCCAATGTAATTATTTACTAATTTAGATTGATCAGAAACACATTTCCTTAATAGACATAAATTCGTAAATAATATTGGTACTCTGTAATTTAGATCTTGCAGGTGAATTATATTCGACAATAAGGTTAGAATTTTTTGGTCATAGATAATGAATTTAGTCAAATTAATCTCATGAAAAATTATATAAAATACTTAGCCACGGCAAATTGTCAGTCATTTTTAACCAAACCTGCATAAAGGTGGGATTGCTGCCTAAATACAATAACCCGGCTGAAAGCAAGTAGAGGTCTAGCCACACTGATGAGCTGTGATACAGAGAAACAGGCTTGTATGTGGATGAATAAGATAGATAGATAGAGAGAGAGAGAGAGAGAGAGAGAGAGAGAGAGAGAGAGAGAGAGATGTGGGGAGACGACATTCATTTATAGATGTTTATTGTTTTTGCTTTCTTTATATACAGTGGTTTCCTCTTATGCGAATTTTAACATTCTGTGGTTTCATCAAACCCCGAAAGAAACAATTCATAAGTTTTACTCAGAGTGTAAGTGAAGTGATGAAAGGTCAATTATATATATATATATATAGAGAGAGAGAGAGAGACAGAGAGAGACAGAGAGAGAGACAGAGAGAGAGACAGAGAGAGAGAGTGAGAGGGAGAAGAAATGAAAGTGAAGTATAGGAACATGTAACAAAGCCAGATAAAGAAAAAAAATTACGTGGAACTGTCTAGTGATTACTAATATATAACAAAATTACTATATATATATATAGTCATCCGTAGACAGATCTGTTTCGCTGTATCACAGCTCATCAGTACGGTTAGACTCCGATTGGTAAACCCGACCGAATTGGCGTCAGTCGGTGAGTCTACCTTTGGAATATGGGTACTCGGTATATATATATATATATATATATATATATATATATATATAACTTGGAAATGAATTATTTCCGCAACCTAGGTTTCAAACTTTTGATATTTCAGGTGATTTATAATAACTGTTTTTTTCGTATTTCAAACGTACGAACAAGGTTTTTTAATGAATGTCAGACTAAAATTTTTAAAGAAACGAAAATTTTCAAAATTAGGGAGAAGTTATTTAAGGATTTTAAAACAATTTCATTCATGCTTGTATGATCCTAATAGATATTTATATCTTTAATTTACATCTGGATATTATTTCTGATCTTTCATTTAACAATTCTTTTTTGTTTTTGTTCTAGGAGCAACATAATGGCTAATTTTTACTCTTGGCACAATCTGCATATATCACTACCGTTGTATGGTTTGGATATTTTCACTATACTCCAAGATATATGAGGGTCTTTTCCATTTATCACTTTTAAGTTTTGCACGTGGCTAGCCAGTTTGGTATAATTTTTAAGATTTTCCAGTTTAAATGTAAATTTGTGATTATTCCATCTGTATTTAAAAAATGCCTTTTGTAAAACCCACTATGTTTTTCTTTGTTCGTCTATCTCATGTACTTACGCTTTGTGAATAACCCCTTCTGTTTTACAAGATTATTTAAGTAGGCATTTGTTTTCGTCCCTTTGGTTAGGTTCGTTGTTAATGATGTTATTTTGTACATTATTATTTAGGTTTCTGGCGTTTTGTTTTTATGTGATTTTCTAAATTACTAGTACAGCTATAACTTAATTTGATTGAATTCCTCTTCAAAGTCTTGTTTAATTCTAAGTTTTGCGAAGTATTTATTAATTTTCAAAAATATTTGTCCTATTTTGGATTTTGCTTTAAGTTAAACAGTGGGATGAACTAAATAATGCTTCGATTTTCATTATTATTTTTCGTTTGTTTTTTTAACTGAGGTTTGTATTCTCATTTGTTCTTATGGCCAGATCCCTTTAAGGCATTTTCATAATCATTTTTCTTTTCATCAAAGGGTGTTTTGCTTGAAGAATTTTTTGATAGCCTGTATTCTAATCCTATGGAAGAAGTGCGAGAAGCCGTGAACGTTTTGTTTAAAGTGTAAATTTATTGTTACTATTATTATTATTTGCTTTTTGTATTATACATTAAGTGTTCATAATAATATTTGTTTCAAGTTCAAAGTTGATTCTCTTCAGGCGAATGAATTTGTGACTTTACATATCGAGATCCATTTGTCTTTCTGGCGACCGAAAATACTGTGTATATATAGATAAGTGGTCGGTGAAAGTCAAAAAGTTCATTTTCGTTTGTTGTTTTTTGTTTGTTCTTTTTTTTTTTTTCATTCGCTTGTTAAATCTCTTCCATTTTGGGAATCATTTGTAAGAAACAGTTTTTTACACAGACTTGCAAAATTTGATTTCATCTTTTCTTCAAAATTGTTTTCAGCGATTTTGATTCAATTCTACAAATACTTTTGTATAAGGTTACTTTTTTATTCCGGCCTTGTTTCGCCCCCACTTATATTTTTACGCATTCATCGCAGTTTAGAGCATAAATTCCCTTTTGAGTTGAAGCTCAGATTTGTTTTTTATTTTGAATGTAGATGTGTTTTCGAAATTGAAGTGGTTTCCTTTTATTATTATGTTGCAGACCCCACATCTTTTTTGTTGAATTTTGTGACTCCCTGTGTTGTGTGTTGCTCAAATTTTGATCAGGTTAGTATGTTTTTAAATTTTGGGGTTGGCGTTTACTTTTACTTATTTTAGTTGTCTTTAGGATTTGTTTTATTTTTATCTTTTTTGTTGAGTAATTCTAAGCGTCTTTTTATCGTTGTAAATAGTTCTGGGTTGCTTTTGCTGTGTGTGAAGACCTATGCGAGAAGGTTTTCTTCTTTTTCATGTCTTTTTTTTTTTGTATTCTGGAGATATTCTAATGGTATTTCTTCTGCCAGTTGGAAACCCTTGTTTATTAGTGGAGTGGGGCATCATCTTATTTGTCGTGGTTTTCGTAGTTCTTCTGTACGTACTTTATGAAGGGTTTCATCGGCTACTATTGTGCAAATTTGTCTTACTAGGGATTAGGGGATGGAATTTAGACAACTTTTAGGGTGGTGACTCTTGAAATGACGGTATTGTTAGGTGTCTGTAGGTTTATGGTAAATGCCTTTGATGATGTAATTGTTTTTGTTTTTATGAGTATGTCTCGGAATGGTAATTCATTATAGCTATATTTTATTGTGAACTTAATTTTGGGGTGCAAGTTTGGGAGTAGATTGTGTAGTTTATTTATGTCTCTCCATGTTGTTCTCCAAAAGATAAAACAATCATCTAAATTTCAGTCAGTGATTCTTGTGAGTCCTGACGACTACTGTCCTTTTTTAAACATTGTTGACTGGCTCTCAGGACCTGAGATTGTACGATTATTCATAGAATGTAACGCAAAGCCGACTCTGAAAATGAAAAAGTTGCGCAAGGTTTCGTCTAATTTCGTTTTTACTTTTGTCTCGCTTATTTTTTCAGTTTGTTTATATTTGGTACTTCGTTAAATTATGGTTTTACAAATGTTGGATACTTACGCTGCCCTGACCGAAACAAAATATCTAGTTTCTCACTCTTTGACTCGCTTGTTTTTGCTTCCATGTTTATTTAACTTGAAAAGACCAAATAAAATCTCAGCACGAGGTTGAAGCTCACTCTCAAGGCATATCGTTCACTTCTGTCTGCAGGGGCAGATAAATCCGTATAATGCTGATTTATGGCTTTTTTGGCGTCGGTCACAATTTTTATGGCTCTCTCTCTCTCTCTCTCTCTCTATCTATCTATCTATCTATCTATCTCTATCTATGTATCTTTCTCTCTCTCTCTCTCTCTCTCTCTCTATCTATCTATCTATCTATCTATCTATCTCTCGTTAATTATCCATGTATCTATCATAATGGCGACCTTACCGCTCACAAGGTGCGTTGTGGTGGAGTGGATATCGGTTAGCAATGATAAATCGTGGAGCCGCGTTCGAATTCCAGTTGAATTCCTTACATTCACTTACGCGTGAATACCCTTGGGAAAGTTATTAATCCGTTTCTTCCCTCCAGTTATGGGCTAAATAACAGAACAAATTGGGTTCTATAGCTTTGACTGGCAACCAGTCTACCGCAGAAAAAATGGCAACATACTGCGGTATAATCCTCTGCCTAATCAGTTATGTCCCTTTCGAGACATGATCGCCCAAAGTGTGTATTATGTATGGCACTTAACTGACTGACCGCTCACAAGAAAAACAGAGACAACAAAACAAATGGAGATACGATGTGGTTGAGATGAGTAAAAGAGTTTTTATTCTCGATGACTTACAAAGTACGATATTTTTCTTCTTCCGGGGTATCGTATATCAAGTACTGAGACATCATTCGGGGCAAATACACTAGATAGTAGTCGCGATAGACGCGTGGAGAAAATCAACACGCATATATAGTCGAGAGAGATAAGCTCGGGAGAGAACTCTTCCACGAACGATAGCCTATGCTATTAGTTTCGTTGGTGACCGCTGGTATTTATGGACGATAATCCGGATATGGGTGCACGGATCAAGACGAAATTGACATCTATTTTTGTCATATGACCTGTGGGTGTCGAAGTGAACACTTCCGTTTAAGTTAAAGAATTATAAGTTCTCACAGGGTACGACACTATCTTCAGTTGATTATCTATCTATCTATCTATCTATCTATCTATCTATCTATCTATTAAATAAATTTTAAATAAAAAAATTATCTAATTATATTATGCTATACGATTTATGCTGTAAAAGAAAGCAAATGTCAGAGAACTCGGGATTCTAAACCTGTTAGTTCTCTTCACCTGAATATCTATCTATTTATCTATCTCAGTCTGTTCACATGCATCTATCTATCTATCTATCTATCTATCTATCTATCTATCTATCTCGTTCTTTTCACATCTACCTATCTATATCTCAGTCACGGAAACGGGAACTCTGTCCTAAATAGAAAACAAACGATAAACCTATAATCTTGACCAAAAGACCCTGGAAAAGAGAGGACCTACAGGTAGACCTATCTACTCCTATTATACGACACTATCGCCGTTTTTAAACTTTTTAAACCTTAATTGACATGTGCGAGCTTTCACTACAGTACAGAAATGATTTCAAATAACTCAGTAGCAATACTCCATTTTCGAAATGCATGCAATAAGTTATGACGAACATATTGCTTTCTAAAATTATGAATATCCATGGGGCTAAACTCTGAAACGTTCTATAAAGGAAAGACACAGTCAGAGAGACACGATAAACTTCTAGACGAAGTCTCTTACGATTCAACCATGGCCGGTTGTTTCATTGTAATTAATCAAAAACGTGCAAAATCTGGAATACACCTAAGCTTGTATTTCTTACAATAGCATGAGATTTAACCCAAGTATTATCCCATTTGAATTCCACTTGAATTCGTTGCATTTACTCACGTGCAAATACTCTTCGAAAAGTTATTAATCCATCTCTTCTCCCTCCAGCTATTGGTTGAATAGCAGGACAAATTGAGTTCAATAACCTTGGTTGGCAACCAGTCTACTGCAGAAAGAAATGAAAAACTACTGCGGGATAATCTTCTTCCTTGTCAGTCATAGATCGAAAGAGATGTAATAGCCCAAACATGTATCACGGTTACCATTTAACTGACTGATTACCGCATACATAGTGGACACAAAAACCTTCCCTTTAACGTAGTATTAATACTGGGCTTTCGAATCAGCTTAACGATGAATTGCACAGAAAAATTGATTCCAGAAGCCATGTGTAAATTTCGGATGAAACTGTTCATCTAACACTTAAATCTCCATATTATGTGTCTGACACTGTACGATAGTTTGATGGGAAATAAAGTGAATGAGTGATCATTTAAGCAAACCACTCATTACTCTCAGGCAAACAGTAGTAATTGAAAAAAGTGTTACTCTCACTGTCAGACTCACACTATAATCTCTCGTAGGATGACTTGTCACATGTCGAAACTCAGTGCAATCCATGCACCCATCGATCAGCACATCTAACAAACAAATTACAACTCCCAACATAGAACAAATATTAGTGGGTAATATCAAAATGCTATGCAGCATACCACTAGCTTTTAACTCAAAGTTTTAGCGTAGAAGAAGCATTATTGTGAAGTGAACCACTAGCCCGGAAATTGAACTCTACTCGCCGATTACACATTATGCACGGATAACCTTGATGATACCTACACATATAATAATCTGAAATTAAATTGAAAGCTGTTTTTTTTTCTTACTTTTTTTTTTTTTTTTTTTTGCGGGAGACAGATACTGGCCTAACCACACACGTTCATTTTCCGACATGTAATGACGTTGTTAATGATGCTAACCATATTATTCATACCTTGTAATTTAAGCAATTTTTTTTTGTTTTGTTTTTTGTTTTTTCAAAAATTAAATTCAATGTTCACCGGCTTAGTTAAGAAATGTTGTGTTAAAGAAGATGTAATTGACTTTTTCTTGATAGTTAGCGATAATGAGTTTTCTTCTTCAAAAGGCAGCTTTTTTGCGTGTAGAATTTGCCATATTGCTTAAAAATAAAGTCTTAATGATAAATGAAGTTTTACTTATCGTTGAAAAACTCCATTAAAAGTTTATGCAAATTATTAACATCATACCTTAACTTTTGTCCAATAGCTTATTTCCTTTGTTCCATTTAATATTTATTTTTAAAAAAAAACTATTGTGTAAATTTTTGTAACTTTGTATAATATTTATGCATTACATCCTAATCTTTATTCGGTAAAAGTTTCATTGCTAATTATGCATTACTTTTTAATTATACTTATTTAAGTAATAAATAAGTATAACTTATTAATTAATACTTATTAAGTATTACTTATTTAAGTAATAATATTTGTTGGTTCCTTTTCCTTATAATATGGCCGCTACTCTAAGTGTCCTTTTTGTTTTTATCTTCCTTAACATTTCTTTTTTATTCACGTTCTTCGTGCACTGTATTCTCAGCATCTTTCTGAAGAACCATTGTCCATCACTTCAAGTCTCTTTATTTTTCATTGTGTGCGCAATCAACAGGGTTTCATTCGAGTATTTTATGCTAACCAAGATTACGCCTATCAGTAATAAATCCCGGTAGGTTTTCTAATTCTCTTCCGATGGCCTCGCTTTATAGGCGCAATAAGTCTAGCGAAAAGATACCTCAGTGTCTTACGCATCTTTTCGCTGTATAGGTGCAATAAGTCTAGCGAGAAGATACCTCAGTGTCTTACGCATCTTTTCGCTGTATAGGTGCAATAAGTCTAGCGAGAAGATACCTCAGTGTCTTACGCATCTTTTCGCTGTATAGGTGCAATAAGTCTAGCGAGAAGATACCTCAGTGTCTTACGCATCTTTTCGCTGTATAGGTGCAATAAGTCTAGCGAGAAGATACCTCAGTGTCTTACGCATCTTTTCGCTGTATAGGCGCAATAAGTCTAGCGAGAAGATATCTCAGTGTCTTACGCATCTTTTCGCTGTATAGGTGCAATAAGTCTAGCGAGAAGATACCTCAGTGTCTTACGCATCTTTTCGCTGTATAGGCGCAATAAGTCTAGCGAGAAGATATCTCAGTGTCTTACGCATCTTTTCGCTGTATAGGTGCAATAAGTCTAGCGAGAAGATACCTCAGTGTCTTACGCATCTTTTCGCTGTATAGGTTCAATAAATCCTCTGAGAAGAGGCAGTCAGCTGAGAAAACAAAATTGCCGAAGTGTGTTCGAATTTCAAATGAGATTGCGTTTACTTCATAAGGAAATCCTTGCGAAAAATACGCAAAAAACCTTCGTTACCTTCGTTCTCCTTCATCCTTGGTGACCTTGATAAAGTAAGCGCCTATCGCTGCTCTGTCGTTAATTCCATGGAAATTGTTCAGATGTGTTCTATTATTTAGTTACACCTTTACAGATACGGTACGCAGTACTACTTCCACAGAATCAAATCGTCCTTATTTCTCTCGTGTTCCAAATGTAAAAAGACAGAGCTTTTGTTCCCAAGAAGGCCACTTTTGGGGAACAGACGCTGACATGGATGTTGTTCTGAAAACTTGACCTCTTCAAATCAAAGGTCAGTCGTCACCTATCCTTATCCTCATAATCATTCATATCTTGCCCCATTCTCTTCCATTCATATATCACCCCTCATTCATTATTACAATTTTGACTGTTGCACATTTACCTTGAGGAGATCTCGAGTCATGTATTATTTCGTCAAACCCATACTACGTAAAGAGTGTATGCGAGGGAGCACTTAGCCGAAAAGCTTTTGCCTGATTATTAATTATAAGAGAGTAATGACATTAAAAAGCTGTTAACGCAGCAGTCACCTTTGACGACGGTGACTAATAATATTGTCATAATAATAATAATAAAATGTCTTAGTATGGATCGTAAATACGCAAATGTTGATTCTTCATACCAGGCGGTTCTCATGTGTTTAACACTTGAGTCTACACTGATGCATCTGTGTAGGCGTGTATAATTATTTTGTGAGAGACTTTTAGGCATATAATGAATTTTTGTTTGGAACACATGCAATCATTTTTGTTGTTACAAGTGTCAATAGTGGCAATAACAAACGTTGCGTTTAGCACATAAATCAAAGCAAAACAGAAGGTGCCCAAAAGTCACTAAATATTCAGCGTTTAAATCTAGAATTTTAAATGTGTTTTCATGTCATGGATAATATCTACGTGTGTGTGTGGGGGGGGGGGGGTTGCATGTGTGCGTGTACGTGTGCGTTTGTGTGTGTGTCGGCGTGTGTGTGTTACTGTACGCGTGTGTGCATATGTTTACGTGTGTTTGCATGTGCGAGTATATGTGCATGTGTGCGTGTTCGTGAGTATGTACGTGTTTGTGCGTGTGTGCTTGCATGTGTGTAGGTACGTGTGTGTATTTGTATGCGCGTGTGTGGGGGTGTACATGTGTAAGTGCATGTGGGAGCATGCGCGTGTTTGTGTGTATGCCTGTGTGCGTGTGTGCAGGAGTGTGTGGATGTATGCGCGTATGTGTTTGCATGTGCGTGTGTGCGTGTCTGCATGTGTATGTGTTAATGTGTGTGTGTGTGTGTGTGTGTGTGTGTGTGTGTGTGTGTGTGTGTGTGTGTGTGTGTGTGTTCATGTATGCATCTATTCTAAAATGGCCTCTAGCAGCCTAATAGTGAAGCACGCCCGTATGAAAGATGCTTTCCCGGATTTTTAAAAAAAAAAAAGGTATATTCGATTCCTATTGAGAAGTGCAGTTTCAATTAATAAATCTTCCGATAATTTAAGCCAATAACTTCATCGTTTCATATATATATATATATATATATATATATAGAAGGTAACCAAAAAAGTTCTGTCCGTTTTTTGATTAATCATTGAATGAAGTTGAAATATATACGAAATGCGTATAGCAATTGTTTTAAAATTCGGACAATCGGAAGTAGGAACATCAGACGTTATAAAAAACACGCGCTACGTACCCAGCCACACACGTTCATTTTCCTACACGTTAATGACGTTGTTAATGATGCTAGCCATATATATCATATATGTATATATATCATACCTTGTAATTTAAGCAATCCGATATTATTTTCATTATTGCAACCGTTATTTAGTGTGTGCGCATCCCGTTTTTATTTGTTTTTGTTTTTGTTTTGGTGTCTTTTTTTTAAGTATTGAATTTAATGTTAACCGGCTTAGTTAAAAAATGTTTTGTTAAAGAAGATGCAAGTATAAAACATGAACTCACTTATTGGAAAGGATCAAACATTCATTCAATGCGAAATCAACTTTTAACCAGAAAGAATTTACTGTTTGGCTACAGAGGGCACGACAGCAAAATAAGGCTCAATTAACTCTTTTATGATATATATATCACTCGTTCAGATTTTTCGATGTCTGTATCAACTCACTGTATTTTATAACCAAAATAAACGCAGGAATTTAACAATTAATTAATTAAGAGACAGTTATAATTTATTAGGAACACAATAAGGAAAAGGCCATGGAAAATGTTATACTCACAGGATATGGTAAGATCGATTGTGCTAATCAGTGAATAATCTATTTAAAGAGGTTGTGTGTATGGGAGGCAGAACAGGATTTAGAAGAGATAGCAACTAATAGCGACTCACATTGATAAAAGCTATCAGTAACGGAGAGCCATAATCAGCCCTGAAGAGACACAACATATCAAAGTATATTAGATAAATAGATAGATAGATAGATAATGAACAGAATTAAATAGATAGATAGATAGATAGATAGATAGATAGATAGATAGCAAGGATGATTTAATCAATCTTTTATTGATTTTACATTTGTTCCGTTTTTCCGAAGTAAAAGAATATACAAATTGTCCATAGTTTTATTGTTCCGGGCGCTTTCGGCCAATGATTTAGCTATTATCAAGTGGTTGAATTAGGTGCTACATAGTAGCTTTTACTGTGGTGTGAATTCTTGTGGAAGAGTGAACGTTTGAACCAGTCACGTGACATGCGCAGCTGGGTTGTCGTGTGGGTCCTTCCTAGTTTTAGAAAGATGTTTACAAGTAATGTTGTTGCCCAAATGCATATTTATATCAATACACACACACACACACACACACACACACACATATATATATATATATATATATATATATATATATATATATATCAATCAGAAAAAATCCCAGAAATGTGAAAACATCTCAGTAATGCCTTCACGAAACATCAAAGTCGGCATAATTGAAACAATACGTAAGTGTAAAACGTCTTAGCATTATATATATATATATATATATATATATATATATATATATATATATATATATATATATACCTAAATTTATAAATATAGATATGAGGATGACGTACATATTCAGGTGATAATAAAAGAGTGTTCAATGTATGAACAAAGCTGTATTATACATATATTAATAAATAAAGATGTTATCCTACGTCTATGGCACGACTCGGAGTTGTATGTATTATGCAATCATCAGGTGCATATTTCAAACTGACAGTTTAATAGATTTGAATTTAATTTCACTCAATGTTCATGGGAATTAAATTTTATAAAGTTAAGTTACTGCATTTTTATTAACAAAATTAAAAATTTAAATATTCTACGGTTACATGTGGATAAAAATTATAACCCATAGCTAAAGGGAAAAGATGTATTAATTTCTTCCCCAAGGGTATTTGCGCGTAAGTAAATGAAATGAATACGTAAAATCGATTTGACAAACTGGAACAAATAGACGTGGAAAGCCAGAACCGACAAACAACCAAAACCTCCACACTCAAAATATCAGAAAATTAAAATACAACCACATATTAAGCTAAATCCAGAAAACAGTTAGGAATTATATATCGGATAATTTAATTCAGATAATTCAAGAAACATTCCTTAAGCAAAATGACAAACTGAATATTAAAAAAATACTAGCAATAGAACTTTATACATGATACTGGGTTTTGAGTGTTAGGCCGTACATGCATCTTAGTTAGGTATGATGTACCTCAAAGTAAAATAAATTTTAAAACAACTTTACAGGTTATTACTGTTAAAGTGACCTTACACAAACCAGTAAACATCTGCTCAGTATATATCCCACCGAATGAACCAGTAAATTCAGTAGAAATTTATGAAATTAGAAGGCAACTCCCTGAATTCTTTTATGATGCTTGTGGACTTTAACCGCTATATGGGATTGTAAAGACACAAACCAGACAGGGAGGACCTTAGAAACTGTTGTGGATTCCGAGTGAGGAACCGCACAAAATAATGAACAACAAAAACAGATATTAAGATAGAAAAGTAGGTTATATTGAACGTAATATACAAACTTGAACGCAAGTTAGTAAATCCAGGAATACTATTAGTAAGAAATAAATATATACAAGTCTTGAAGTGAAGTCGTTGGAAATAGTATATCTGTGTATATTATTCTAGCTGAGTGGAGCTCAGAGCTATTCTGACTTCTGATGCGGTAATCTCTGGGTAACTTTGGTATCTCTTTTTTTGATAAAAAAGACTGAATCAGTTCAAATATGCCATAAACTTTCAACTTGTGAAGAAGATCGGTATTTCAAACGCTTTCAAGATGTCTAAAACAAAGGCTCAAGTTTTATAATTTTTATCTGAAGCTTGATAAACACTTTCAGCTATAATCGTTCATATGTAAACAGCTGACCTATGAAAGTGAAAGCCATATTCTTCTTCTTCTATGTGCCCTGTCCCTTCAGGACGTAGGCGATCATGGATCTCCATGTCTCTCTATCCCTTGTGGCTCTTAGTATGTTTGCTCCTGTTGCTCCTGGCAACCCCCGTTCCGTCATCCACCTGATCAGACCCTGCAAATATGTTATCCGCTGCCTTCCTCTGTCTCTCCTTCCTTCTATCTGACCAGTCAGTATCAGGTTCTCCAGGCTCTCCTTCCTCATTGCATGTCCCAGGAACTTCAGTTGTCTCTTCCTGATCCTCAGCATCAATTTCCTTTTTGTTGCCATTCTTTCTAACACTTCGTCGTTGCTTGTATGCTCAGTCCACGATATCCGTAGCATCCTTCTGTAGAACCACATTTCGGCCGCTTCCAGTTTTGTCCTCATTTTCGATGATATTGTCCAGCATTCAGCCGTATTGAAGAACTGACATCACGTAGCAGTCTAGCACTCTTTTCTTCGTTTCTATTGAGATCTTCCTGTGTGTTAGTATTTTGCTCATCTTCTGGAACGCGTCCTTTGCCATGCCAATTCGCCTTCGGATGTCCGTGTCGCACTTTCCATCTCCTGTTAGAACACTTCCTAGGTACTTAAATTCTTGGACTTGTTTGATTCTGTTATCCCCCACCTGTATTTGGCATTTTGGGTTGTATCTTTTGCTGATGACCATGCAAGGCCCTGCGATATGAGATGCTTAACCAATCCAAAGTTGATTACGGCATCTAGCAGTTTGTCAACAAAAAGTAGAAGGCCAATGGATTAAAATTGACAACATATCTTATAGAAAATTCTGTATTTAAGAAAATAACTCTCCGACAATTTTTTAAACTGCTTTATTCACAAAAATTCTTATACAATTTTTTCTTCCAATCTGTCGTATTTTGTTGTTTTTATAATCAGTTGTCATCATTCTATCAGTTTGAGAACTTTTCGCGGCAAAAAATTAGGTATCAAACTAAAAGGAAAAAAAAATTAATGTAACACATGGTTGTTCGGTTTTATTGAGAGGTTTTAAACTTGTGGAAGATTTGTGTATAAATGACCTTTCACCAAAAGAGGGGAGGGACACGTTTACAACCGCGGAGGGTTGGCAACAGGCATTCTTTGATTGAGACGTAAACTGACAAAGAAAAACAACTGATGAGAAGGTAAAAAAAAGGTACCAGGAAAATATATTATGAGAATGGAAAGACCATTTTCGCATTAAAAAGTAATCGAAAAAAAAACAATGAAAAAAGAAAAAAAAAGGAATAGAACACCCACACATAAACTATTCCAAATAAAAATTGGATATTCGTTCTTTCAATTCTTTTTAACCTTCTCAATTCAATTATCTCTCTCTCTCGCTCTCTCTCTCTCGCTCTCTCTCGCTCTCTTTCTCTTTCTCTCTCCCTCAGACACGCACTAACTCTCTTTCACAAACTCTCTCTCTTTATTATATATATATATAAAGAGAGAGAGAGAGAGAAAGAGAGAGGGAGATCTCGTGTTTGGGTAACAGTACCTCTCGAATACATGTTTCATTAAAAATAACTGACAAATAGATAAAAAGTTACACAGGTTCGAATACTGTCAGAAAGCGAAAATTTTTCTTGAATATAATGTTTTGAACATTCAAGCCGATAGACGAAAATAAATAAATATACTCAATATATATAAGAAAATAAATAATATATTCAATAAACAAACGAAGCGTCCACTCAAATACGAATGTCCACTAAAAATAACGTTTAATGTTTATATATATATATATATATATATATATATATATATATATATATAGAGAGAGAGAGAGAGAGAGAGAGAGAGAGAGACAGACAGAGACAGAAAATCTAAGCAAGAGCCAACAACCTACCACGGTTTCGCCCTTACGGCTCGTCAGGGAAATTGTTTTTTTTTTTTCTTACGAGTGCTTGACTTTTTGTTCATGTACTTCGTTTGTTTCTTTTTTTACTTCTCCTTCTTTTTCCTCGGAGTTTGTTCACGGTGGGTTGTACAAGACGATTTAAATTATAGCTTAATTAATAATAGTTTCGGCAGAGTTAGTTCTGTTTCTATTGTTATTGTTATTACTATAGTTAATATATATATATATATATAAAATTTCGGAAAATTTCGAAATGTATTAGCAACCGACATATTTTAATGTATTTGTTTGAATATTATACTTGAATAGATACTCATATTTGAATAAAGCGCCTTGTTTTTGAATTTTCCTATTTTATACGGCTCATTTTTTTGGAGGTAATAATTTTTATTATTCCCAGTTTTACTAGTAATCTAAACTTATTTATAACTGAAACTTTGTCTGTGTGTGTGTGTCCGTTACCTATAGACTCCGAAATGGCTGAACCGATTTTCTTGAAAATTTACACAGTTGTACTATAAGCGTCTGCGAGTGTTCTTAGCTAGGTTTTGTGTCGAGGTACCCCCGATAAATATCGAAAATCGATAATCGAAAAAATCGGGTTATAGAAAGAGTGGTCCGATTTTAATCAAATTTGATACACTCATAGACAAAGACATAAGAAACGATATTCAGAAGTTTCAAGGTTGCAGTTCTTACAATAATGCAGAAAATCGATTATATATATATATATATATATATATATATATATATATATATATAAAAGGCAAGATGTTTGTGTATGTGTGTCTATTTATCAGCCTGTATGTCTGTATTTTTTTCATCCCTTTTATTTTAGTTTTTGCTTCGGGTTTAGCTTTAAGTAGGTATAATTGTAGTTCTTAGTCTCAGCCATGATACCATTTACTCAGAGGACTTATTTAGCCTTCAAAATTCAACGGAAAAAAAACATTCTTGACATCGATACCAGGAAATCAAAATTTGATTTACATCCATTCATTTTTCTTTCAGTCTACGGTTTCGCTTTAACTGGAAACAACTATTGCATTTTAGTCTTTCGTGCCAACATCCAAAGAGTCTGATCTCCAGGACCATGGATTAGTTTTAAAGCTTTCATTACACCCGAGCAATGCCGGGTTATACTGCTAGTGTTTCATAACTTTATTCTATCATTATTTTATCAACCACACCCTATCAACATTATATATCAGCCAATTAAAGGCTACACTTAATACACACTTTGGCGATCATGTCTCGAAAGAGACATAACTGATTGGCAGAAGATTTTCCCGCAGTGGGCTGCCATTACTTTATACGGTAGACTGGTTGCTGCAGGGAGAATCAGAGGATTAATACCTTTCCCGAGGGTATTTGCGTGTATTTGAATGCAAAGAATTCAACTGGAATTCGAACTCGGCTTTCCGGTTTCTCGTTCCGAGCCGATATCCACGGCACCACAATGCACATTCACTAGTATTACATATCAGTCAGTTAAGAGCTATACTTGATAAATATTTGGGCGATCATGTCTTGAAAGAGACATGACTGACTGGGCAGAAGATTATCCAGCTGCAGGTTGCCAGTCCTTTCTATTGTATTTACCCATAACTGGATGGAAAAGACGGAATAATACTCTTCCCGTAAGTGAATGTAAGAAATTTAACTGGAATTCGAACTCAGTTTTCTGATTTCTCGTTCCAAGCCGATATCCACTACAGATCCTCCGTATTATATATAGAAATGCTATATATAGTATTATATAGTAATCTTTAATTGATAAAGAATTTTTATAAACCTATAATTAATAGTAGTTTCTGTTAAGACACCTATAATCAATATCGGATTTTATTCTGATGTTTTACAATTAATGTCTGATTTTTACTAATGACTGGATGTGTTTGTGGTGATTGGCTTGGTACGAAAAATCGGAGAACCGAGTTCGAATTCCAGTTGAATTTGTTACGATCACTTACGTACAAATATTCTTGAAAAACGTATTAATCCGTCTCTTCCGTCCAGCTATGGGTCAAATAACAGAACATATTAGGATCTATAGCTTTGGTTGGTAACCAATCTACCGCAGAAATTAATAGCAGCCTACTGCAGGCAAATCTTCTGTCCGTTCAGTCATGTTTTTTTCGAGACATGATTGCCTAAGCATGTATCACGTACGACACTGACTTAGTATGGGGCGAATTGTTTTCACTTCTCTGTAAAATATCTCAAAAAAAACATAATAGTTTTTTTTTCTTTATTTTGTTTGGTTCCGTAAAAACTTCCCGTTTTTTTTGTTTTTTTGTTGTTTTTTTTTTTGTCAAAGACAGATGGACCACCAATTAGAAAAAGCTTGAAAAACGATAGACTGACACGTCTTCGTTGATAAGTGTTTATAATTTCAGCCGACTTGTTATATATATATATATATATATATATATATATATATATATATATATATATATATATATATCTTACTTTGAAAACTTACATTTGTCAAATGTAATGAAGGAAATAAAATCCTGATGATTACAAAAAGGTGCTTCTTTCTCTCGTACAGTTGTGTATACAGTGTAGATCTGGAAAAATAATTATTTAGCAACTAACTCAATATAATTCCAACAAGCATCAGTCGTGACATGATAGGGACCAACTGATCTGAACATGTCCAGGCGTTCCTAAAGATGGCAGTTTTGAAAAGAAAACTGCTTTAAACCGCTATCGTTGGGTGTGCAAGAACAACTTCAGATCAGTTAAACCCCTGTTACGGCACGACTGATACTTAGCGAAATGATATTTACCCAGTTGTTAAATAATTCCTTTTCCAGAATGTATATTGTATACACAACTGTACGAAACAACAAGGAACTTTTTTATTATTTTAATTCTAAAGATTTCTTTCCCGGGATTACTTTTGACAAATGTAAGTTTTCATAGCTAGTCTTTGTAAGTACCAAGTAGATTACAATTATTCTCAGCCATTAAAAAAATGGTAGTAAGAAAAAATATCGTTTTTATTTTCCTTTCACCGGCAGACTGTCAATGGCGAATGGCAAAGTCTTTTCACAGATCTTCATTAAGGAATCATCAGTCATGACACCTGAACTGACAAGTTTGTCTTTTACTCGTAAGCCTGAAGACTCTGAGGTGGTGAAAATGTGAGGAGAAGATGGATAACAAATTATTAGCAAATATATACAGGTGATGACAATGTAAAGACCGTTTGTGCTAAATAGTTTCTTTTTTTCATGGTTTTCCTCCGTTTTTTACCAGTAGTTTACGATTCATGTTTTTTACACATATTTCTTCTTCTTCATGTGCCATGTCCTTTCAAGAGGTAGGCTATCCTGGACTTCCACTTACCCCTGTCTCTTTTCTTTCTTAATAACTTTCCTCTTGGTATCTCTCCCAAACCCCGCTTCGCCATCCATTTACCCAAGCCTATCAAATATGTTTCGCGCTGCTTTCTCCTATTTCTCTTTCTTTCTATCCGTCCTGTGAGTATTAAATTCTCCAGGCCCTCTTTCCTCATTGTGTCTCTCAGGAACCTCATCTGTTTCTTCCTGATGCAAAGCATGAGTTTACTTCTCGTTCGCATCCTCCCCAATATCTCGTCGTTGCTCACATGCTCGGTCCATGGCATCCTCAATATCTTCTGTAGAACCACATTTCTGCTGCCTCGGGCCTCTCCTTCATCCATGAAGAGATCGTCCAACATTCGCTGCGATACAGAAGGACAGATATCACACCGACCCAGCACTCTTTTCTTTGTTTCCGATGAGATTTTCTTGTCTTTCTGTACTCTGGTTAGCTCTTGAAATGCATCTTCGGATCTCAGTGTCTCACTTTCCATCGTCTGTCAGAACGATTTCCAAGTATTTAGATGGCTTTACTTGGTTTTATTTTAGTTTCTCCGATGGCCATTTTCGGGTTTTCTTTTTGCTGATGACCATAGATTCAATTTTCTTGAAGTTTGTGTTCATTCCTTTCTTCTCACTTTCTCTTGCGAATTTCTGTAGGAGGTCGTGCATTTTCCTTCCCGTGTCTGCTGACAGCACTTTGTCATCCGCGTATCTTGTATTCAGAAACAATGTACACACAGCACACTCATCTATTGTATGTACTAAAAAGAGAATATATATAATGATGAACTCTACCGTCGATTTCGACGTATGAGTTTCTCAAAAACTAATTCTAGTTTCGGTGTTTATGTCTTTCATGGGACCTGAGCCCCGCCAGTGACTTGCAGGCGTGACCACAAGCCGTGCACGAAAATGTATTCAACGAAATGCCGCTTGGTCTGGCAGCTACTTCTTTCCTCTTTTCTCTTGATTCTCTGAGCTTTTGTACTGTTTCTGATTCAAAAACTTCTAAGGCAATGTGACACGTCAATCTCCATAGTTTCCTGTCAGAAGCAATTAGTTCAAAAGTTGATAGTGGAATATATATATATATATATATATATATATATATATATATTAATTTGTTATAATAATTGTATAACTCAAAAGCTATCAAGTTTCGGTGTTCAATGCACTATTATCAACCATAATAACTATATATCTATAATTTCTTTAATCATCTCCCCACGACCGAGGCAGTACTGCCACTAGTACGCAGAGGTTACATAAGAGGTGAGTGATGAGAAAGGGGAACAGGTCGCGGGGGTGTCAGAGAATGGGTAGGAGAAGGATGGAAACGCTGGTGTGAAGAGAGCTGGATGAGAGTAGAGTGGAAATGGAGAACATGATACAAGAGTTAACAGGGAAAGGATGCGAGTCAAGGAGATTAAGTGTTTTGAGCCCCGTTTGTGGATTAACTATTTGCCCATTGCTGAGACCCCTAACATCTGCTACCACAATCGGTTCATTATGTTGTTCCCCCCTAAATATAGCCGACCGCTCACTCTAGATAAGGGTAAAAAGTTAATACTTTGATAGATAGTCTATCCCCGGTGAAATTTGAGGAGGATTCTCTACATAGGGAGACTCTGGAGTGTGTAGCGAGCGCTGCCAGGGTCAGGTAGTTATGAATAAGTTAAACAAGCAGCTGTGAACATAGGTGAACACAAGTGAAAAAATGCGCAAGGAAGAAATCTGATCTATACATTCCGGAGATCAATATTCTGAGGTCGACCGAGAACAGATGCGAGGCATTTTGATTGCCCTTCAAGAACCGGTTTGTCAAGGAGTCTGATCTTTGTGACGAAAAGTTTCTCAGCTATTTGGATGACTTTCCACTGCTTTCGACGACTGAAGTGACCAGCTGTGAGGGTGAGATCACAGAGGTCGAAGTTGACTTGGCGTTTAAGAGGGTCGGCAGTGGCTAGTCTCCGAGGTTTGATGGTCTGCTCTAGGAATTCTATATAAGGTTGTCGCACATCTTTGTGTCGATTGTGACTTATGCTCAAGGCATTTGATCACGCTGTTGAAAACGAGAAAGGGTAGTCGGTGGGATTTAGATGATTACAGGCCCATAATCCTGCTAAGCACGGAGTTAAAGAATTTGAAGTCAGTCGTCGAGATTTTGTTTAGATCCTAGCTGATTTGTGCTCTGAAAGGCTGAACAATTCAAAGCAACCTGCATCTGACCCGCACACAATCCCAGAAGGTGTAAAAGACAATGAGCAAGCCGTGCTGATCAATTTAGATTAGTCCAAAGTCGTTCGATACAGCCGACCATCATACTTGGCAGCTGTCCCGCAGGCCACCGGATTCAAACCCGATATCTGCAAGTGGATCACCCTTCTGTCTCACTCCACAATTTTTGTGATAGAAATGACGGAAAGGGCTTGGATGCTTTTGAGATGTCATTGTCCTTTTTTTACGGTTGTCCACTGTCACCTTTACGCTTTGGTGCTGGAGCCTCTCCGTTACCGGCTATAGGACAAGGCGTGCAGCCAGGACTTACGTGAAACCGTTGTCCTTGGTAATGCTCGACCCAGAGTTTCGGCGTACACCGATGACATATCCATTTTCGTGTTGTACCGAAACGACATTGAGGTGGTACAGAAGACGGTTGAACGATACGAAATTCCACGGAGGCCAAAGTTACCGGAACAAGTCTTCCGGCTTGCGTTTAGTTGCCTGGAAGTGGGTCGCTCTTTCGATTTTGTTAGGAAATCTTGTTATATCATTTGACAGGATATTTTTTGAACAAAATTTCTCAAAAATATGTTAATTAAAATCCACTTTATGTTGAATACCATTTTTCCTGTTAAATGGATAGGCTTTCTTGTAATTAAAGTCCGCTAGGCAGATTCTCAGTATGAATCCCAGATTGGCTCTGTTGGCGTTGAAGAAGCAAAAATTGGTTTGAGAAGAAAGGCAATGCTCGAAAACGTGCCGCCATGATGAAGATGTGAAATTTCTCATTGATTCTCTGTCTCCAAGTCAAAACAGCTTTGATGGTGAATTAAATACTGAAGACTTCGGATTAGCTTTATCAGTCGCCTGGGCGGGTAAGCCCAGTAAATTTTAATTAATGTTATTTTTCAGTCACTTGACCGGTTAAACCTAGTATATTTTTATTAGTGTAAATTTTCAATCACTTAACCAATTAAACCGAGTAAATTTGCAGTCACTTGACCAGCTAAGTCCAGTAAATTCTATTATAGTTAATTTTCAGTCACATGACCTGTAACTTTTAATTGATGTTAATTTTGAGTCACTCTAAGAGGACAACTCTGTATTCATATTGTTGTGGATTCCAGATGAGGAACCACACAAAATAATGAACAACTAAACAGATATCTGAGATAGAGAAATAGGTTATATTAAACGCAGATACAAACTGGAACACAGGTTAGTAATCCAGGAATACGATTAGTAAGGAATATATATATATACAAGTCTTTGAAGTGAAGCCGTGATGGAAATAGTATATCTGTGTAATATTCTAGCTTATCTACTATGACTACTGACGCGGTATTCTCTGTGTAACTTCGGTATCTCTCGGTAACTTACCGAGCTCTTAGGGTACTCCTACGGATCTGACGTATCTCACTATGGCAGGAATATATGTATACTCAAGTCGAGTCCATTATCATAGAAAAAAGTGGGGGACTTATTTGAGCCGAAGTTTGTCTTCATTGTCATCGTACAAATCTATTGATCGAATGAGAAAATCGGCATAATTTCAATATACATTGAATATTCAAGTAATAATATTGTTATCTCTTCTTGTCCTGACATGCAAATTTCTATGATTTGATAATTTTTTTTTTGTTTTTTTTTTTTTGTATTTTTGTTTCAACAATCATCTTAATATATTTCACATGAACGGCATCAAACAAAAGTTCCAGTACCAGCGTATTGACCAATGCAGATTCGTTATTCATCACTATATATCACTGCCAAATGTAACCTGTTTTTAGGTATCGGTGCTGGCTTTCGTTTGCCTTTTCGCTATGTCAATCTAATTTTATTCACTCGATTTCAATTCCTTGCCATTATTTTCATTTGTTTTGTTGATCCTGTTCCATTTAAAGTTTTTCTGCTTTGAGTTTTCTATCCTGAAACTTTCACGTCTTCCATTGTGTATATTTCTACTTTTGTTATCCTAGTAAAGGCAATAAAGCCCCTAAGAAGCTATAGATTACTGAGTGTTAGAGAATATAAGAAGAATATTATCAAAGAGAGAAGACAATATGTTGTGAGGTATCCCCTTTTCATGAAGATAGACTTGCCTATAGAAGCGAAACGGAAGATAGCGAGGTTTCTTGGAGAATACAGCGTCAGTAGTTCATAGTAGCTGTGGGGTCCACTCATCCAGAATATTATTACGCAGCACCCGTCAGCTTCTGACGTGGACATACTAAATATACTACGGCTTCACTTCAGAGACGTGTATATATACTTCTTACTAACCTGTATTCCTGGACTACTGGCCTTCATTCAAGTTTGTATCCTTTACGTTAATACACTTACTTTTTTATCTCAAATTCTGGTTGTTGTTCATTTATTTGTGCGGTTCCCATTCCTTGGATCCACAACACTGATATATATTAAACTGTTAAGTTCCATGTTTAAATGAAATCATGCTAATCAAGTATAAAAGTACATGTAAAATCTTGCAATTCAAGCAACTTTTTTCTTGCAAAGTTCATGAAATTTCTTTCAGAGAATTTATAGGAGAAAGAAAATTGTTAGGAAAAATTGAAAAAGTTGTTTACATTTTGGCAAAAGGATATTTCAAACTTGCTTATAGATGCATTACCATCTGAAACTACACACATGCAATTCTAGGAATGCCATCTGTTGAAAACCAGCTAGAACTTATTCAAGGTCCTAATTGTTGTGGGGTCTCACCTTTTCATGAAGATGGACTCATCTAGAGTATACATATACTACTGCCATAGAAGCGAAACGGAAGATACCGAGGAAGATACCAAGGTTTCACAAAGAATTCATAGTAGCTCTGTGCTCCACTCAGCTTCCGACGTGGACATACTAAATATACTACGGCTTCACTTCAGAGACTTGTATATATACTTCTTACTAACCTGTATTTCTGGACTACTGGCCCTTCATTCAAGTTTGTATCCTTTACGTTAATATACTTATTTTTCTATCTCAAATTCTGGTTGTTGTTCATTTATTTGTGCGGTTCCCCTTCCCGGGATCCACAGCACAATAAAAGAGCAAGAATTAAGAAGACAGAAGACAAGGATTGACATTGCAGTTACATTTTCAAAGTTGACAGTAATGCAGAAAAAGCCTAAAGAGAATACCATAAACGAGAAATGCTAAAGAAGAAACTCATAACATAGGATTTACGGTTATATCTAGCCGCTTCAAGTGTAAAATGATGGAACCTTGCCGCCAATATGGTACTGCGATTAATTTCGTCAAGTAGAGGTAACAAAAAGACCTCATTAGAACAATTACTAAAAATATTTATAGAATATCTATTACATATCTAGTCAGTTAGTTAAGTGCCATACGTGATACACGCTTGGGCGATCATGTCTCGAAAGAGACATGAATGACTGGGCAGAAGATTATCCCGCAGTAGGTTGCCATTGCTTTCTGCGGTAGACTGGTTGCCGACCAAGGCTATAGAACCCAATCTGTCCTGCTATCTAACCCATAACTGGAAGGAAGAGACGGATTAATACCTTTCCCGGGGGTATTTGCGCGTAAGTGAATACAACGGATTCAACTGGAATTCGAACTCGGCTCCCCGGTTTCTCTTTGCGAGCCGATATCCACTGGACCACAACGCACAACCATATCTAGTACTGCACTTAAATTCATAAAGTCTAGGTACGAGAGAGGAAAGTAAGATTTATTTTGAAAATACAAAAACATGACACAAGGTCAAAAGGAGGCATAAGGAAAGGCTGGTCTTCATTCTGTCTTATCTTAAACTTAGCCAGCCACGATTACTGACCCAAACATACCATAGTCTTCCTTGCACCAAAACAACACACACTTACTTACTATTCTTACTGCAGCTACTATAATACCACAAAATCACTATGAAATGTTAACTAGTTCTCGTATGTAAAATTTATATTTTGGGTGAAAAATAATAATAACAAATTCTAAAAATGAAAACCTAATGAATATTTACAATGATTATTCGTCTTCTATGTGCCCTGTCCCTTCAGAACATAGGCGATCATGGCTTTCCACGTCTCCCTATCCCTGGTGTCTCTTAGCACGCCTTCTGTTACTCCATGCAACCCTCGTTCCATCATCCACCTGATTAGGTCCTTCAAATATGTTATTCCGTTGACTTTCCCCTGTCTCTTTTTCCCTTTATCTGGCCTGTTAGTATCAGGTTCTCCATGACCCTCATCCTCATTGCATGTCCCAGGAACTTCAGCTGTCTCTTTCTGATGCTCAGTATTAATCTCCTTTTTGTTTCCATCATTTCTAGGACTTCATCATTGCTCACATGCTCGATCCATGATATTCGCAGCATCCTTCTGTAGAGCCACATTTCAGTTGCTTCAAGTTTTTCCTTCATCTTTGATGATATTGTCCAGCATTCACTGCCATATTGAAGAACTGACAACACATAGCAATTCAGTATTCTCTTACTAGTTTCTAGTGAAATTGTCCTGTTTCTTAATATTTTACTCAACTTCTGGAATGCTTCCTTCGCCATGCCAATTCGCCTTCGGATCTCTGTGTCGCAATTTCCGTCTTCTGTTATAACACTTCCCAGGTATTTAAATTTTTTGTACCTGCTTGATTCTTGTATCCTCGATCTATATTTGGCATATTGGGCTGGCCTTTTTACTGATGACCATTACAATGATTTAGTTAGTTAAGTGCCATACGTGAAACACGCTTAGGCGATCATGTCTCGAAAGAGACATGAATGACTGGGCAGAAGATTATACCACAGTAGGTTGCCATTGCTTTCTGCGGTAGACTGGTTGCCGACCAAGGCTATAGAACCCAATCTGTCCTGCTATCTAACCCATAACTGGAAGGAAGAGACGGATTAATACCTTTCCCAAGGGTATTTGCGCGTATGTGAATACAATGGATTTAACTGGAATTAGAACTCGGCTCCCCGGTTTCTCGTTCCGAGCCGATATCCACTGTACCATAACGCACAATCCCCATTAAAATGATTACAATACATAAAAAAAAGTTCATCAGAACAATTGTCATGAAATTATTTATATAAAATGCGCAGAGAAGTCACGTTACGGCAGTGGGAAATTGCAAGAACCCGAGATGAGAGGACCAGTAACGTTGCAATAATATCTGTAAGTTTTCCTTTTATAACTTTCTTAATTTTGTTCATATTTGAGTTAAATTTTAGACACAGCTGATAGAAAACGTGGTGTGCGTTGTGGTGCAGTGAATATCGGTTCAGAACTAGAAATCAAGGAGTCGAGTTCGAATTCCAGTCGAATTCGTTGTATTCAATTACGCACAAATACTCTTGAAAAAGAAAATAATACGCCGCATCACCCTCTAGCAGGATAGATGGGGTTCTATAGCCTTAGCTGGTAACAAGTTTACCGTAGAAAGTACGGGGCAATCTTCTACGTGGAAAATCTTCTCCCTAATCAGTCATGTCTCATTCGAGACATGATCGTTCAAGTGTGTATCAGGTATGGCACTCAACTGACTGACTAAAGGAAAAGAAAAGTTGTGTATGTGGCGATTCGATAATTCTGTCTGGGGATTTAGGTGTGTGCCAAAGTTTCTGGCTAAAATCTTCGTTTGCGTTAAGAGCTTTGTTTATTTATTTATATACTTTTTGTTTTTGTTTTTACCACAAAACTCGGTGAAAAACTAGTTTCCTTAATAAAGTACTAGAGTGCATGAACTTGCTAAATGAAAAAAAAAGGTCGATTCCATCGGCTATGAGGTTACGTCTTCTCGCCGTCGCTTAACCTTTCTTCATCACTGTCCAATCAACGACCGCAACTAACTAGTCGCCATAAATCAAAATAACTGATCATTCGCTTGACACTTGACAGGTGTACTCTTGCAGTTACTTTCCCTATTTTCTCGACTCTTTGAAGATGTATTTAATCACAGTTTGCGTGTATCCGTTTTCAGACGCAGTCACTAGCCGACTTCGAAGACGTTAAGTTGATTACTCATACGTTTCCCCCACCTGTACAGCTAAAGAATCGATTACTGCAATCTATCTCAACACCGAGACACAAGTTCTTTGATCATCAATGATTACTCTAAAATATTAACTTTTTCTGGTAGAAGAAAGAGGTATTATGTTTGTTGCTTATTTAATTATTTGTGTATTTGGTCAGTTTAATTTCTAATTATAATCGAACATATGAGGCTGCAAACTTCACAATCTTATACTTGATGTTAATGTTAACTTACGTTTTTTACAGTCGGAGAGAAACCTCTTCAATATATTATGATATGTTTGGGAGTGCTGAAATATAAAACTTACAGAAAATGATAAACAATATATATATATATATATATATATATATATATATATATATATATTGTGTGTGTATTTTGGCAGCATTTTTTCATTAATGCAGGTTTCATTGAATAATACAGACAAGTTTTGTCTATTAATTTTGTGTAGGATCCGTTCATACCGTCTGATATACTCGATGGTGATGTCGTTGAAAGACAACAAAAAATCACAGTATTTGTTGAATTTTTTATCGGGTCTAAGCTTTCGGCTCACATAAGCCATTATCAAAGAGTAAATATTAACACACAGTAAACATAGAACATTTAAGCTATTTTATATCTTTCAGTTTGTTGTAGAGGTCATGTTTGTTCTTGTATAATGTGTCAAGATTTTCTTTCGCTATTTCAACAAACTGAAAGATATAAAATAGCTTAAATGTTCTATGTTTACTGTGTGTTAATATTTACTCTTTGATAATGGCTTATGTGAGCCGAAAGCTTAGACCCGATAAAAAATTCAACATATACTGTGATTTTTTGTTGTCTTTCAACGACATCACCATCAAGTATATCAGACGGTATGAACGGATCCTACACAAAATTAATAGACAAAACTTGTCTATATTATTCAATGAAACCTGCATTAATATATATATATATATATACTACCAGTATAGCCCGGAATTGCTCGGGTGTAATGAAAGCTTTTAAACTAATCCATGGTCCTGGAGCTCAGACTCTTTGGACGTCAGCACGAAGGACTAAAAAGCAATAGTTGTTTCCAGTTAAAGAGAAACCGTAGACTGAAAGAAAATTGAATGGATGTAAGTCAAATTTTGATTTCCTGGTATCGATATCAAATAATTTCGTCTTTCGTCGTAAACTGAATTTTGAAGGCTAAATAAGTCATCTGAGTAAATGGTATCATGGCTGAGACTAAGAACTACAATTATACCTACTTAGAGCCAAACCCGAAGCAAAAACTAAAATAAAAGGGCTGAAAAAAATACAGACATACAGGCAGATAAACAGGCACACACACAAACATCTTGCCTTTTATATATATATATATATATATATATATATATATATATATATATATTATCGATTTTCTGCATTATTGTAAGAACTGCAACCTTGAAACTTCTGAATATCGTTTCTTGTGTCTTTGTCTATGAGTGTATCAAATTTGATTAAAATCGGACCACTTCTTCTATAACCCGATTTTTTCGATTATCGATTTTCGATATTTATCGGGGGTACCTCGACACAAGACCTAGCTAAGAACACTCGCAGACGCTTATAGTACAACTGTGCAAATTTTCAAGAAAATCGGTTCAGCCTTTTCGGAGTCTATAGGTAACACACACACACACACACACACACAGAGAAAAAGTTCCATTTATAAATAAGTTTATATATATATTGTAAGAAAGTGAAAGAACACGTAGATATAAACCCACTGTTCAAAATCTACTTTTATAAAGAGTGCTCGATACAGAGGAGAACTTGATATTGTAATAGTTGATACAATGGTTTATAAATGTATAGTATCACTACACAAATTTTTCGTGTTTTGGAGCAGAACCGCTCCTCTTTGGATAATATGTGGAAATGAAAATAAATGGTGAAAATGATTTATTTTTGAGAATGTGAGCTGTAAGTGATGGTTGTAGGGAATTGAATTTGCTGTGACTAGCCATTTAAAAGTCTCAGGTCTCACTATGTAGTTTAGCCAGATAAAATTAAAAAGTGACCTGTCCAGATCTAATCCATCTTGCTCCTTCTCCTAACCCAAATGTGTGTCTCTGTGGTTACAAACTGCTAATGGACTAGTTTAGACATATCAAATTCAATTCCTTACAATCACCACTTACAGCTCACATTCTCAAAAATAAATCGTTTTCAACATTTATTTTCAGTTCCAAATATTACCAAAAGAGAAAAATTTTGTGTAGTGATACTATGCTTTTATAAACCATTATAGCAACTATTACAATATATATATATATATATATATATATATATATATATATATATATATATATATATATATACGTCTATTGAACAGGTGAAGCGGCTCATCCCTTGTTCCTTGTTTAGGATGTGGTTTCCGGCTTTTGTCTTTTCCAATCTTTTCTTTTTTTTTCATTTGGAGTAGATAGATTCACACTCCACCCACGTCCATTGAACAGGTGAAGAGGCTCATCCCTTGTTCCCCGTTTAGGATGTGGTTTCCGGCTTTCTCTTTTCCAATCATTTCACTCTTACATAGCCCCCTGCGCTTCAGTGGCGCTACCGCCTTGCTTGGGGTGATATGATTAAAAAAAAAAATATATATATATATATATATATATATATATTCAGAATTCAGCAGATTACGTAACCTTGGTTTCAACCTTTCGGTATTTTCAGGCGTTTTATATCAACGCATGACAGGAAAATTGGGACACATAATTAAGTTTAAAATAAAGGAGGAGTTGGTCAAGAATTGTAAACATTTTCATCAGGCTTTGTATGATCCTAAAATATATCTTCAAATGTGTTTACATCCAGACATCAATTCGGAACTTTCATTAAGCAAACTTACCCGTTTTAAAAATGATACTATGGCTAACTTCTCTTCTTGGCACAGTCTGCAGATATCATCACCGTTATAAAGGTTTTGGCTACTTTTAATATGTTTTAGATTGGCAAAGAAGCTTATATAATTCGGAACGTATTTTACTGCCTAATGATAGTGTCTTAACACCGAAACTTTATAGGCATTGAGTTGCAGCATGCTATTATTATAATAATAATAATATTTACCATATATATATATATGTGTGTGTGTGTGTGTGTGTCTGTGTGTGTGTGTGTGTGTGTGTGTGTGTGTGTGTGTGTGTCACTTTATAAAAGCTTTATTGTGGGGGATAGAAAATTAAGAATTGAAATCAACCTTCTTCACTTTAACAAAAATTCACAATGACGTGTGAAATCCTGGTTTTCCCGAATAGAAAAAGGATTGACCATGGGCTTAAAAAAAAGTCGAAACCGGATTTCGCAAGTAGATGTTAAATTGATTTTCTGACCAATGAAGGCGAGTTTCGGGACCATAGGGACTTTGCGATCCAGTACGAAAAAGTCTAAATGCTATAAATACTTCAGTCAGTGTCAGCCAATCAGTCAGATGGGAGCAGCGAGAGAGACGCAACTAAAATGTAACTTCAATTTCAAGTCGACCCGGACAAAAGGTCAAGTCGCACCTTGTCTTCTTTTCTTTTCTTTCTCGTGTGCTGATTCCTTTTACTTCTTCTCCATTCAAAGACGTTCCTATCAAACAAACGCCAATACATACATACGTACGGACGCATAAACTCTTTTCAACAAATTACTACTACGAACATTTCTTGATACCCTTAACTTTCTAATTGTACATGAATTTCTATCAATTCTTGTTATTCCTTTCTTTTAATAAATTCCTATTTTAACATGAAAAATGTATATTTTTATACCACACTATTTAACAATTCCACACATTCCAACCTTCTGCTGCCAACATGATGAAAACCTTCTGATAATTTTGATGATGATTAGTCTGCCTCAATCTTGTAAGCTGTAGAGAGTTCGGTTATGTTTGGCACAAGGCCGAATTAATAAAACATTAACTAATCTCCCTACGGCTTCAGAATGTTATAATGGACAAAAAGAAGAAACAAATGCTAGTATTTTTACTTTTTCTTTAAGAATGATTTCGATAAAGTTTGTCGATGTAATATTTTTGACGTATTACTTATAATTAATAATACTGTTATTTGGTAGACCATCGGAGTACTTTTTACATGAAGAATTATATTCTTTTTTCTAATTAGGGTGGCATTTGTAAAATCAAAGTTATGGCCAGTCTTGTTTCGGTATATTACGAATCTTAAATATTGAAACGTATTTTTATTTAAAGCAATCTGTAGTTACGTAAGAAACGTTCACAACTAAACATGGGAAAAACCAACAAACATATCGTTTAATAGACACACACACACACACACACACACACACACACACACACACACACACACACACACACAGTTACATATTACCACTTGACTCCCATACAGATAAAATAGAGCTATGATATAGTTACATACATAAAGAAATATTATGTTTTTTCAGTTAGGCTTGGAATCCGTTAATTTCTTGAAACTTCGAATGGATGCAGCGTCTGTCTTTGAATTCAGAACAATACAAATTATACTAACGTTGATTCCATAAGTCGAATGCACGTGAAACCTGATTAACCAATGAAAATCAACAGCATAAAAGTAAAAATCGCAGAATTTCTTTCTTCTTTTTCTCCATATATCATTCTCTGATGAAGCTTTAATAAACGTGAAACATGCTAAACGCTTCCTGTCTGTTCTTTATATTATCACACACACACACACACACACACATATATATATATATATATATGTATATATCGCGGTAATAAATTTAGGAAAGATTTTGGTAAATAATCACACTGGATCGTAGTAATATTAGAACAAATATTAAAACTAATCCAACAGAGAGCTCGATGTAAATTTATATATATGTGTGTAAATTTATATATATATGTGTGTGTGTGTGTGTGTGTGTGTGTGCGCGCGCGTATGTTGTGTGTGTACAATTACCTGAATGTTGATGTGATATATTCACGGTATAGTACTCGATATCTGTGAATAAACCTAATTGACATTGAAAGTTATCTTGAAAATTAAAAATGTTTGCCTAAATCAAATCCTGGTTGTTTCTTATCTTCATAAATGACCTTCCCGTTGTCTTCAGTTATCAACAAAGTTATACTGACGACACAGTTACATCCTCGTGCAAATTAATCGAAACAACTGCTTTAGTTACCTTTCTTTCACCATAAGGTCAGTTTTAGACTCACTGGAGTGACAGGGTGTAATCAATTTCTATATGTTCCTCAGATTAAGTCACTTGCAGTGGTGTGCAGTAATATGGATTTGTTTTTGCGGTGTATGATGAAATTTGTTTGACCTTGAAAAAGATTGCGTCATCCGTGATTGCATCAGATTTTTGTCACGCCAAGACAGTATTGTCTCGACTGTCAATTAGTTGTTTAACGGCCATTACTCTATGAAAGCATACAAAAAGTGTATTGCTTCACAATTAAGCTTTACAGAGGGATCGCGGATATTGTTAGTGTCAACCTTTCAACTGTCAGTCGTTTCGTCAAGGCAAAGAAACACACTGGACCCATCAGTCAAAAACATAAAGAAAATGCGGTCAGAATAGAAAAACAGCACCAGGAGACGATGTTTACGTGACCTGGAAAAGTGTGAAAGATCCTAGAAAAGCATTATTTGTTTTGTTTCAATTAACTTTCGCAAGGCTGTATTTACATTTACATTTGTATGTCTGATAAATCTGACAAAGTATAACTAGCCTCTGCTCTCTAAAATTCTCCCAATCAGCGGTTAACTGGAGCAAGATATGGCTTATAAATGTTAACGCCTCAAAAATAAAATCTAGTTTAATCACCATAGAGAACCTTTTTTGCCTGTCATCAGTATGACTGATGATAACCTCAAGGAGAGAAAATCTTTGTTTTATTCAGGTGTTTTACACTGAAAGGTAGTGGAAATATATATTGAGTGAGTCGCTAAGTCTAGTGATAGGAAAGTTAGTTATCTGTGTTGTACCAGACAATTATTCTCACCAGAATCCATCTTGCACATTTATAAATCTACCATTCGTCCGTGCATTGAATATTGCTAGTCTGGAGCCCCTACTATATATCCCGAGATTCTTGATAAAATCGAAAGAAGGGTCTGTAATGCAATCTATTCTGATCTAGCAAATGGTCTTTAGGTATTTTTCCACCAGTGAGACGTGGCTTCCCTCTGTCTTTTTTATGAATTTTTTCATAGAAAATTGTTCTCATGAGCTTTCTTCCTTAGTGGCTTAACTGCATCAATTTAAGCGTACTACTAAATTGGTAGTCAGATGTGCGTTGTGGATAATGGCTCGGAACGAAAAATCGGAGAACCTAGTTCAAATTCCAGTTGAATTCGTTGCATTCACTTCCGCTCAAATATCCTTGGGAAAGGTATTAATCCGTCTCTTCTAAATTCAGTTATAGATTAAATCGCATTACAGATGGGGTTTTATAGCATTGGTTGGCAACAGAGTAAGATTGTAGTGATTAAGGAAACATTTTTTGGGAGTCTATTCTGCAAGACAGTGGTTTACGGGAAGAAACTTACTTCTCAAAAATGGAATACTGAGGAATGTAGGTGATTTGCTAGTATATGTATGCGGAATGTCAGATTCTAGCCTGAAGATAGATAGATTAGATAGATAGTTTTTTCTACTATCAGGTTCAATATGTAAAAAAACCCGCAGGTCACTCGAGTTACGTTAAGAAATCTTTTACGTGGAGAAGAAGTGAAGATGTTGACTCTATACCTGACCAGGTTTTGTAGTGATCGGGGAAACATCTTATGAGTCGATTTCACAGAGCGTGGTTGTTAAGATTTTTACCGCTAAGGACTTCTAATTGTCTCAGAATTTCATCACTATGGATTAAATATGTCTGGTGAGAAGATACATCTTTGCCTTAGACCCCCCCACCATTTTTTTTTTTTTTTGCATATTTACTGCATTCCAATTCTATCTGTATGCAGACGGCTTTCAGCTAGTATAGGTTCTTGATTATTCTATCTTACCCGAAAATATCATGGTTACCTAACAGTCCCAACAGTCTTTTGTGATGAACTTAATCCAACGCTTTTGCATAATCCATAATAAGTATACATCCGTTTGAATTTGTATTTCTCTATGAAATCATAAATACAGACTATAACGATTTTGTATTTATCACAAATAGAGAAAAAATGGTAAATAAAAAATGGTGTTTTCATTAGTTTGCCCACCCACTGTATCTGTTGTAACAACATTCTTACAAAAATACGATTCAATCATCTAGTTGTGGAACCACGCTACGAGATTACAACAATTGCTTCATATGATAATGGTAATGTTAGCCGTTTCTTTATGAAGAAGCATCAGCATTCATTGACTGAGCAACCATTACTGTTTTGGTTGAAATTTATAAAATATTTCTATTTAAACATTTTTTCAGGAAAATTGGTTTCTGTAGAAAATATTCTCTCGCAAATTGCTCGAATTTCGGGCCAGAAAAAAGAAAAATGCTGACAGTTCAACTCGCCGGTCCAATCTCGCCAACTGCTATCCACATAACCAGTTAAACCTCGAGAACGACTGCTTTTATCGGCCGATCAATTTTTACCATTGGCCGACAACACAGAGAGGACGCCAAAGATTTGCATACACTCCCATAGCGACTCCTGTGGCGGACTTGTTTTGGGTATGTAATTTTCTTTTTCGCCGCATTTTACGTCGTAGTATTAACGCGACGTGCTGTCGATTGGTTTGACGAGGTAAGTCGCCGTTTTCTTCGCTATAGTTTCTCAAGTCGAAAAGCTGTTATCACTCCTTACATTATTGATATTTTTTATCTTCCTAACAGTTTTATTTGAAAACCGAGTAGCCAGTACTATTTTAGTAGAAATTTAGAAAATCTTTTCTTTGAACAAATTGTCACGAAAACAAGTTTCTCAAGTCCAGTAGTTGTTATTGGTCTTTCTAATATTTATTTATTTTCCTTCCTAAACCTTTATTTAAAAATCGATCAGCCAGTACTGTTTTGGCTGAAATTTCCTGGAAAATAAGCCTCTCACGCCCAGTAGTTGTTATCGCTCTTTCCATTACTGATGGGTGTATCTTTGCTAAACTTTTATTTGAAGTCGTGTGAAATGGCAACATCTAGATTATGTCATCATTTTTCTTCTCAAGACCAAAAGCTGTCATCACTTTTTCCAATATTGATGGGGTTTCTTTCCTAACCTTTTATTTGAAAAAATGTAGAATGTCAACATCTTAATTATGTCATTATTTTCTCTACGAGTTACACTTTATATCAATTTCTGCCGTTGAAAGTCCTCAAGTGACGAGATTTTCCAGAGAGGTTTCGATTATTTAAATTGATGCCTCTGTTCGGTTTGCTTCAGATAGTCCGTATTCGGTAATATTAGTTGATTTCTTATCAGGAAACACTCGGCATTCGTTGATCGAACAGCCAGTGCTGCTTTCGATTGACATTTACAAATTCTTTCTATTAAAGTCTTTTTTCAGGAAAATAAGTTCCTCAAGTCGAGTAGCTGTTATTGGTCTTTCTACTATTAATAGAAGTTTCTTCCTAGACGTTTTCTTCAAACATTGTGTAAATTCAACTTGGTGTGGAAACGCTTTTCCTATAGATTAAATGTGCGTTGTGGGGCAGTGCATGTCGGTTCGTAATGAGAAATTGGAGAGCCGAATTCGAATTCAAGTTGATATTCGTTGCATTCTCTTACGCACTAATACCCTTGGGAAATGTATGAGTCCGTGAATTCTTCCTCCAGCTATGAGTTAAATAGTATGATAGATTGGGTTCTATAGCATTGGTTGATAACTAGTCTACTGCAGAAAGTAATGGCAACCTACTGCAAGACAATCTTCTGTTCAGTCAGTCATGTCTCTTTCGAGACATGATCGCCCAAGCGTGTATCACGTATGGCACAACTGACTGACTATAAAGTCAACATCTTCATTATGTTTGATCCTGGGTATGACAGTAAACTGCATCCGGTAGCAAGGCCTATGATTGGAGATTTTGAAGAGCATAGAACAACCTCTTAATTGCTGTTGTTCCGAGGTTCACCCTGACCCGGAGTGGTACCACCTGTTAGGGCCCCAGCTATGGGCAAATAGTTAACCCCTAAACTAAGGGTCAAAACACTATGAAAGTATAAAAACACATTTTTATAGAAATATATACATAAAAATAGACTTTTACAGAAAATATACATTTTTGAAGAAAACATATACCCACAATACATTTTTAACGGAAAAAATATTACCATGACACTTTTTTGAAAAAAAAAGTTATTGCCATAATTCATTTTTGAAGAAAAACATTATTACCAGCAATACATTTTTAAATACAAAAATAGAAGACATCTTCAATTTTCTAAAATAAAAAGAATAAAATAAAAAAAACATTTTTCATCAAAATCTGACTAAATCAACCTTCTCACTGTAACAAAACATTTTTTTAAATAGCTTAAAAATTTTTGGCATTAAATAACCCACAGAGATTGATATGCCGTTAAACAAACCTCAAAATCAAACTCAATCTGACTAAATCAACCTTCTCACTATAACCGGACATTAAAAAAAATTCCTTAAAACCCCACCTTTTTGGCATTAAATAACCCACAGACGTTAATATGCCATTAAACAAAACTCAACCTCAAACTCAATCTGACTAAATCAACCTTCTCACTATAACCGGACATTTAAAAAAGTACCTTAAAACCCCACCTTTTTGGCATTAAATAGCCCACAGAGGTTGAAATGCCGTTATGGCTTCTGCTCGGATGAGCTTAAGTCACTGATGCCTCCTCAGCAGGTGTTTACCCGTGCAACCAGACTGGCAACTGGGTCCCACCCATTCACAGTCAGGTTAGCCAAATGCAGACGACAATTCTACTCCTGCAGCTTCCTCTCTCGCACTACCCGCCTGTGGAACTCACTCCCGTACTCTTGCTTTCCTGACGGCTACAACCTCCAGAAAATTTAAATGCAAAGTTAATACTCATCTACTAACCACTGGCCTCTAGCTCTCTCCCCTCCCCTGTATAAACCTTCCCTTTCTCTCCTCCTATGTATCTGTCATCGCACCTTCTTTCTCAGCTTTCTATTGTTCCTTTCTAACTAGCTTGTACTCCTCACTCTTTTCTAATTAATCTTTTTACATTTATGTAACCCCCTGCACATCAGTGGCGTTTCCGCCTTGCTCGGGGTGAAATGATTAAAAAAAAAAAGAAACAAAACTCAAACTCTTCATTCTATCATTATTTTATCTTCGAGTTACACTTGATATTCGCTTTAGCTGATGTTTCTGTTGAAAGTCCTCAGGTGATATGGCTCCTCTTATCTGGTAGAATTCTTTGTGATTCTGTAGCGCCAATATTCGAAGAAGGATGGTGCTAGAAGGAAAGTTAAAATGTGGAAAAAGGTGGATGAGGCAAGACGCAATATTTTGCTTGATTGTAAGTGAAACGAGAAAGATAAGTTGTCGGTTCTAATAAGCCATGTCAACTAAAAAAAAAAGTAATATCTTTGTTAATATCGATATCGAGTCAAAACGAGAAAAAATGGCTTGTCGCAAAATTAGGTAAAGGAAATTAATCAGGTCTTCGAGTGTGCGCTACTTCGAATGCAGCACATCTTAAGCTTCAGAAAAATATTAGTCACCAGCAAATCGAAAATGGTTTATGAACAATATCTATTTCTTGTGAGCGGGAAACAAGATAGAAGCAGAACTTCCCTAATTCTCTACACATAGATTTTATCTCTGGTTAGCGATTCTAAGAAGTTCAATATTATTTAAATTTGTTGCATTCGGACTAATGTCCTCATCTTTATTGTTATCATCAAAATATTTCGACAGTTGTGTCTCCGGCACTCTTCAGGTGTCTGTCGATCCTGGTAACCTAAAGTGAATTAAAAATTTACAAATAAAGAGTTCGCAATGTACTGAAAAGATCATCGAATTTTAAACATCTATGTACGTACTTGTATTCGTAAATTTAGATTACTTTTTTCTGTACTATATAAAAAAAACTAAAATTTATTTGTTTGTAAGGTTAAAATAGATTCTTATTGGCCATATACTATTAAAAATTCATTTATAAATAAAATACAAAACTGGGAATGGTTATTTGTGATTTAGTTGACGAGTTAACTCGGAGACAAGTAAATTCGACTTGAATCATTTTTCGACTTAAGTCGCCTCTCCTAAGATGAGGGAGAAGACAACAATCCTGCCAATGTACTGATAATAGATGAGGTGGGGACTATGCCGATGAATTAGGTATTCATTGTTGGGAAAATCAACATCCTCTATAAAGTGTTCCAAGAAATTGGATTCAAGAGAAAGTTTTCCAAATCAGAAACAATGATTTGGAATTTCAATAAAAGCAGAAGGAAAAATAATAACAAAATCAAAATGTTGAAATTCTACACTACATTAAATAAAAAAGGTTATGAAGAAACCCCCTCTTCAACACTGGAAAGAGTGATAACAGCTACTAGACGAGAGAAACCTTCTTCTTCTTCTTCTTCTTCTTCTTCTTCTTCTTCTTCTTCTTCTTGTGTCTAATTGGAGTAGATAGATCTATATATCGCCCGGTTCACACTCCACCCACGTCTATTGGACAGGTTAAGAGGCTCATCCCTTGTTCCCTGTTTAGGATGTGGCTTCTGGCTTTCTCTTTACCAATCTTCTCACTTTGTTTTGTTTTGTTTTTTCAATTGGAGTAAATAGATCTATCGCCCGGTTCACACTCCATCACGTCTATTGGACAGGTTAAGAGGCTCATCCCTTGTTCCCTGTTTAGGATGTGGTTTCCGGCTTTCTCTTTTCCAATCTTTTCACTATTACGTAGCCCCCTGCACATCAGTGGCGTTACCGCCTTGCTTGGAGTGATACGATTAAAAAAATAAAATATATAGACTATCATGGACTTCTACTTGGCTTCGTCTTTTGTCACTTTTTTCTTCTTGGTATCTTTCCAAAACCCCGCTCTACCATCCATTTGCTCGGTCCTATCAAGTAGGTCTCTCGCTGCTTTCTCCTGTCTCTCTTTCCAATGAGTATTAAACTCCGTCCAGTGAGTATTAAATTCTCCAAGTCCTTCTTCATCATTACGTGTTCCAGAAACCGCATCTGTCTCTTTCTTAAACCTATTTTACATAAAAGTTGTTGTAAGAAATATTGTATACATTTCAATCGCTAACATTACTGGCTGCTCAGTAAATGAAGGCTGAATATTACTTTAAAAGGAAACTACTAATATGACAATTACTATTATGATATGTTTATTTCTCTAAGTTCATAAACAGATTTCGAGTTTGTCAGAAGGCTTGTAGATAAGGTTGAATAACAAGGAGCTGAATTCAAATAGACTTCTCTAATATTTTCTAACAATGAGCAAAAAGCTGCTAGCAGCTTATTATCAATGTCTTTTTTGTTTCCAAATTCAAATTATATTACGTACCACAAACGTGAGATAATCATTATGGAACAGAATATCTTAAAATCTATCAGTTAAATTTAAACTCTCATCCAGTATCCGCCAAAACCTTACCAATCCGTCCCTAGATAACAGCGTTACTGATTTGATCCTGAACAGCCTTGTCGATTTTGCCTTGGAGAACAGCCTAACCGATGGTTCTCGGAAAGCAGACTTACAAATTTGGGTCCAGAAAACAGTCTTACTGATTTAACCCTGTAAAACTGCATTACCGATTTGTCCCCCAAAACTGCGTTAACAATTTGGTTTCTTGTCGGTTTTGGCACAAAAAAATGCCTTACAAATTTTGTCCTGGAAAACATCATTAACAATTTGACCCTGGAAAGCATCCTTATTGATTTGGCTTCCAAAAAGAGCTTTACCGATTTAGTGCTGGACAACAGTCTTATCTATTTGACCTAGAAAACGGCTTTACAGATTTGGCATGCCAAAACAGCCTTACCAATTTGATCCCGAAAAACAGAATTTCCGATCTGGTCCCAGAGACAGGGGAAGTTTATATTTAGTTACGTTAATCGTTTGTGATCCGATGATTCAAATTGAACTTCTCTTGGTGATTGATTTTTATCAAATTCGGTAAAGCAGCGTTTAATGCATACAAGCTCTCAAGTATACGGTCTGCAAGATCAAATCCAGTTAGATTCCTGCGTCTTATAGACGGTTATAGACTATAAAAGGATGCGCAGGAAGGGGTAAAGGCCTTCGGAGGAGAAAGTGGAATTGGTGAGCCGGATTCAAATTCCGACCCAAGTTGTTGCGTTCACTTTTGCATAAATGTCTTTGCGAAAGGCAATAATCCATCTGTTCTCTATCCGGCGGCTATTGGTTAAGTGTCATTCAATCCAGAAAAAAATATAATTTTGATTTGAAGACCGTGCAGGTGCAGAAGACAGCGGGAAATCACTCTACTATCCATGATTGCCTACGTTCTGAAGAGATATGGGATTAAAATTTTTCAGAGGTATATAAAGAAGTTGTTCATCAATTTATGTATTGCCTATAAAATCAGTATTCATAATCCTGATCTTAAACGAAATCAAACGCAAGCCAACGTACCCGATGTAATAACTAATAAGAAGGCTTTTGGATTGGGAATGGCTACTAGTCATACATATGTACACTACCGGCCATAATTATGAGGCCGCCTCAGTCTTTTTCAAAGAAATGATGTAATTCATACTATTTTTAGTATTTATTGCCAAAGGAATAATTCTAATTGAAAATAGAGTGGTTCTTTTGTTAATACTGCACAATAACATGGGCATCAAATGAACTGTTCTGGTGTAGTTTTTATGCTCTCTTTCCCATGCTAGTCTCTTCTTCTTATTGACTGGCCAAAGCAAATGCTTCCTGGATGTCTTGTAAAATATTACGAAGCAATAATAACAAAAGAACCATTCTATTTTCATTTAGAATTATCCACTTGGCAATAAATACTAAAAATAGTATGAAATACATCATTTTTTAAAAACTGGGGTGGCCTAATAATTATGGCCGGTAGTGTATATGTGAGGAGATTTCCAGCCGATTCCCGGAGAGACTTCAGGTAACAGAAATGTGTTTCTACAGAAGGATGCTGAGAATACCATGGACTAAACTAACGACGAAGTTTTAAAGAAAATAGAAACAAAAGTACGCTTATACTTAAAATGAGAAAGAAACAATTGATATTTTTTGAACACATAAAGGGAAAAAAGAGCTTGGGAATTTTGACACTCACAGGGCATACTGAAATCAAGCAGTAGAGTAGAAAGCAGCCATCTACACTAGAATGAACTCTTCCTCCTTCATAAATACTAACCTGCGAGACTTCTTTAAGAAGGCAGTCGAGACGCAGTGTAACTTGACAGTTCAAACTAACTAAAATAACACTCATATTTTGTATATATGTTCTGTTATTCCAATACACTGGTTTAACCTACCTTCTTGCTTTTGTGGTCTTTCTTTCTGGCTCTAACAGGTCTAAAAAATAACACCCCTTATCGAGCTTGTTGGGAGTACATTTGTTAGAAGGAATAGCAAAAAAGACAAGCCTTTAGCAAAAGATACAAAAAACAGGAAGTTGTGGAGTTCAACCACGTCTTAAAGGTGTAAGGAAAATGAAAACAAAAAGGACACTAATACTTAGTTGAAATTTCCATTGCTCATAATGAGGAAAGGGAACTAGGAGAATTTGACACTCACAGGAGTGAAGGCAAGTGACACAGATGGAAACTTGTGTAAATAAGCTTGTGCAAATAGTTGGTAGAACAGGGTTTTTTATCATTCCACCCCCATCAAGGCAATAAAGCCACTAAGTCGCAAAGGTTACTGAGTGTTAAAGAATATGAATAAAAGAAATCATTAATATGTATTGATAACAATAAAAGAACATGAATTTTAAAAACGACGGAATATAACGATTGGCATTACATTTAAATTTTAAAAGATAAAAGTTGACTTGAAAACACGAAGCTAGAAGAGAGTTTCACAAGTGAGAAATGTGGAAAAAAGTGTAAGCATAAAACTTACAGTCACATTTAGCGATTTCAACTGTAAGATGATGAAATCCTGTCGCAAATTTAATCAGTTCAGTTAAGTGCCATACGCAGTACACGCGTGGGCGATCATGTCTCTTTCGATTCATGAATGACTAGGCAGATTTTCCCGCAATAATTGTCGTTTCTTTCTACGGGAGACTGATTGCTACCAAGGCTATAAGACCCAGTCTTTCCTGCTATTCCACCCATAGATGGTGGAGAAAAAAATGTTAACACATAATTCAATAAATCCCGGGCCTAACTAATAAAACGACAACTTTTAGCCAAATCTCTTTCCCTGGAGCATTCTTTTGAAGTCTGCAAACAGCTGGCAGTTGCTGGGGACCAGATCTGGAAAATAGGGTGGATGCGGAAGCAATTCGAAGTGCAAAAATGTAGTTTTGCCATCGTTGCGATCGACTTGTGACACAGTGCGTTGTCTTAGTGAAAGATCACTTTTTTCTTTTTTTGGGTGGGGGCGATTTCTTCCTTCAAACGCATTTATAATGCTATATAATATACGCTATGGATGGTACTTCTTTTCTCAAGGTAATTCATGAAAAAATACTTTGCGCATCTCAAAATAGGGAGGCCAAAACCTTGCCTGCTGATGTTTGCTTCTTTGGTCGCTTAGGACGGCTGTCACCTGCTGCGGTCTACTCAGCTGAATGCTGATTTGACTCCGGAGTGAAATGGTGGATCTATGTTTCATCCATTGTCACATAATTACTAGAAAGCTACTTCTTGTTGCGTTTAAACAGTAGCAAACCTCGCTCCGAATCATCATCGCGTTGTTGTTTTTGATCGACGCTGAGCAAATGCAGCATCCACTTTGAACACAGCTTTCTGATTGACCAAATGTTCATGCAAAATACATTGCTGTCTGATATGTTCAATTCCTCTGCTATCACACGAAATTTCAATTTACGATCGGCCAAAACGAGTTTGTGGATTTTATTTTGGTGTTTTCCGGGACAACGGCCAATTTTGGAGAAACTTGAGCGTTTAGCATCATTTGTGTCTATACGACCGCGTTTAAAGTCAGTATACCACATCTTAACCGTTGTTTTCGACGGAGCAGAGTCATAATAACACTTATCAAGCCATTGCTTTGCTTGAACAGTATTTTTTAATCAGAAAGCAATGCTTTATCAACACACAAAATTCATATTTTTTCATTATTTTAAAAATTTGCAACAGTAGCTGCACTTAAATAATTTTAAATAAACTAATGATCCAATCGGGCCCAAATTTGGTCACGTGCCATTTGAAGGTTAGTATTTCATAAAAAAAAACATATAGATTTTTTATTAATGTCGCCATCTATATGTCAGGCCCGAAACTTATTGAGTGAGGTGTTATATGCGCATATCAACTCGTCGTTCGGGTTAATAATATTACAAAGGAATATGAGACTAATGAAAGAACTGTTTAATCTTGTGGATTAATGTGATAATACTAACGAATATCATAGTTAGTGCGACACACGTTGGCATTAGTATGTGACTTACTTTTGTTCCACTTACAGAGTCAATGGAAGAGTTCATGTTCAAAATTTTGTGTATCGAGCTAGTATTTGCGTAAGTCAATGTCATAAACCCGACTGAAATTTAAACTCGGGCTCTGATTTGTCATTCTGAGCCTTTAACCATTATAGCAAAGTGCACTTTCAATCTAGTCAGTCAGTTAGTTAAGTGGTGTACGTGATACAGGTTTGGGCGATCATGTCTCATTCGATCCATAACTTACAGAATATTTTCCCGTAGTAGTTTCCAGTTCTTTTTGTGGTAGACTTGTTGCCAGCCAAGACTACAGAACCCAGTCTGCCTTGCTATTCAGCCCATAGCTGGAGGGAGAATAGATGGATTCATACTCTTCCCAAGTATATTTGCGCGTAAGTGAATGCAACGAATTCAACTGGAATCCGAACTCGGCTCTTTGATTTTGCATTCCAAGCCGATATCCGTTGCGCACTTTAAATTTAGTTCTGAACTTAAATTCATAAAGTCTGGTTACTACATTGGGAATTCCATAGGAAAAGTTAGGATGAAAATAAGAAATAAAAAAAAAGACAAACTTTACTGAACGCTACAATAGACAGGTAGTTCTAGAGAGCCGCCATAATAGCCCACGTCCTGAAGATGCAAGGCACACAGAAGAAGAATATGAGTGTATATATGAATGTGCGCTTGTGCGTGTGCACTTCCTTGCTTACATAATATACTTTCGGCGTAATTTCACACACAGTCTTTACAATAGGTATCATGTAATATTTTTTTACTTTTGTGTCTAAACGAAAAAAAATGTTAGATTAAAAAAACGCGCAAAAGATAGGTAAGAAGCATTTTACGCAAATTATACATTTTTTTTATTCTAATCAATTTTTCTATGTATAATTTTTTTATTCATTTTTCTTTATCCGCCATTTTTATCCTCGACTTTGTCAGACACCATTTTTTCTCCATTTTTTACCTCGTCTATGTCAGACACCATTTTTTACCTCCATTTTTTTTTCTTCGTCTATGTCAAACACCTGGCAAAGAAGACAAGATGCAAACATCTGCTGCTGGTGCTGCTGCTGCTGATGGTTATGACAACTTTTTCTTCGATGTTAATGGCCCAGCATCAGTAAATTTGGAGGAGGTAAAAAGCCCCGTGGGTGAGAAGTGTTAGCAGTACAGGGAAAATGGTGACGCAATATGGAAGTCATGTCGATTGCTGAAGCCTAATACAGTTGAACTGTCATCATTGTATCCACCTTCCAAACGAATAAAGAAACACGCATGCACACAGATAATATGCCTTTATTCTACACATAAGCGAAGATAGCAGAAAAGACGCTCTATAATATACCTGTGAAAAACGACACGCGATTATACATTCTTATTTACACATATCTTACATATATTGTCTTCTATACCCCGTGTTCCTTCATAAGGTTGGCGATCATGACTCTCCACAAGTTCTTTTCCTTTGTAGTTGTTCGTAAATTTTCAATTTTCACGATCTCTCCTAAACACTGTTCAGAAATCCATTTAAACAAGCTCACTAGGTAGGATAGACACAGTTTTTCTTTATCACTCCTGCTTTCAATTCGTCCTGTGAGTGTCAAATTATAAAAACCCGTTTTCCTCATCATGTGTTCTAGTATTTTAACTGCCTCATTCTGATATTAAGCATAATGCCTTTTTTTTTTGTTTCCATTTTCTGTAAAATCTCATCATTGGTTATATGTTCAGACCATGGTATTTTCAGTTTCTTTCTGTAGAACCACATTTCTGTTACCAGAAGCCTGTTCTCGCTTCCTGGTCAAAGAAACTATAATTCCTTTAAAACATTAAATAAATACCTGCTTCTGTTACCAAGGAAACAACCTTGACCAACTAAAATACATATTGTAGTCTTTATTTATGAGATAGATATTCGGTATTTTTTGTTTTAATTTAGTATGGAGGAAAAGTAGATATACTCGTCAATGTTCACTCGTATAGGTTTGTTTTATTAATCCTCTGTTTGCATATAGACCTAAAATTTCACAACCGTAGGTGTTATTTAAAAAACAACTATATTTACTAATCATGAATGGAAAAGCATACTGCAATTAAATGAGCCCAAGTATTTTACCAGCAATTAAAAACAAAACATTGTATATCTTTAAAAAGGCGCCCATTTTTGTAAGTACGGATGTCCATACATGATATCAGAGAATAATAAAGGTAACTATTGTAAATTTAAATTTCATTTGTAATTTTCTGACATTTTCTCAACAAGACTATGAAATAAATGTATCTAAAATCCATTAAATTGCTAGAATGCTTAAAATTTTAAATTTTTAAAATTACTGGGAATTTAAAAAAATATATCTAAAACAGGCGTTTGCATTGATTTCGTCATGTATTTTACTCTAATTATATAAAATTCTTAAACATTAGATTATCGATAGGTGTGTCAACACTTCATAAAAACACGTTAAATGAATGCTTTTCTGTAATATTTTAAAGTATAAGTAAGTGTTACGTCGGGTAACAGAATTATGTGAAATAATACAAAACAACGTAATAGTATAAAAGTAGGTGTATTGACAGGAAAGAGAAGTATTTACAAGAGGTGAGGATTAGTAGAATACAGAACAAGGTAATTAGTATACAGTATCGTCGTAGAGACGTGATAGATTGACTAGTACAACACTTCCGGTGCTATACCGGAAATACCCGACTGACTCGCTCACTCGACTTCCTTACTCGACTTCCTTCCCTGAGGTATAATCACTACTATTTTATATAGTGATTCGAATAGTCCATTTCCGTGGAAAGATGGAGAGCGCCCCAACAGTAAGTAATGTTTGCTTTAATTCAGAAATTAATTAAACTTTCAATCAGTTAACTTTCCTGAAATATAATTTCAGAAAAGTATATTTTTAATTTTTGAAAGATTTTTTCTATATAAAGAATTATGAGGTTGACAGATTTTAGCGATACTGATAACAAAAAGAACATTTTAGTTTCAGTTTGAAATGCATCAAAATAACTTGTTTATTGAAAATAAATATAATCCATTAGCTTGGAATTAAAACAAAGCTAAAAGCTTCAAGATCTTTCATTTTTAAAATCCATTTTAAACCTTGGATATTGATTTTTTTTTAGAGATACCGAATATTCACCAATATATTTATTCTTGTAAAATACCACCACTAATTACCCTCTGCCATTATGACCCGTCTTTTTACAGGGAAAAAAACGTTTTCAAAATCCTATCCATGATTACACACTCACGGGGAAAAGAACAATTGCAAACAGCTGTCCACGTTTAATAATAATCAGCAAAATATTGCTGTGATCACGCGAAGAGAAAATAGAATGTGAAATTGCACGGGGTGTGTTTAAAGTGCATTAAATCGTTTCAAAGAATTGTTATCACTGTTGTCTTTTCTTCATACAGGGAATTATGTACCGGCAAATAAAAGAGGAAGAAAATATCGTTAAAAAAAAAGGGTGTGTATTGTTGATTGGTGATAAGAACAAAATGTCACACCACGAACAAGACATCATAGGTTGTCTGTCTCTGTCCAATACTTGATTGTCATTTCTTTCTCATAAATAAGGATTACATAATTCTTCTTCTTGTTCTTTTTCTGTGACGTATCCCTTCATGGCCTCGGTAATCATGGTTCTCCACAACTTCTTATTCTTTGTAACTCTTTTCAATATTTGTCGTCTTACGTTTGTCCTGCCGGGCTTACGAAGTTGAAACGCCTGTTTTCATACGATCATCAAAGTTAAGTAAAGTCGTGCCTGATCAGTACCTAGATGGGTGACCACAAGAGAATTTCATCTATCTGCTCTAAGCTTTAATCCACTAGGCTACTGTCTCGTGGTTCAATTATACGTGGACATTAGCCTAGCGTTGATTAGTGAATTTTGTAACATAGTAATTGCGCCGAGCAATATATATTTAGACTCAGTGGAAACAAAGCAAGCATTAACTGAGCAGTACTAAAAATAAGAACTAGACGAGATGTCTCTACACATGGGCAGTGAAGGAGAACAGCCTACCCACGTAAATTAAATAAAGAGTTCAGTTCAGAATTTCCTGTAGGTTAAACGGGTCGATATAAACCTGATGAAGGTCGAAGGGAAAAACGGTCGAAACGTTGTGATAACAACAAAGATGAGCCTGAAAGTAAATAAGGTAAATAATGATAGATCCTTAACCCAGAAATTTAAACAGTAACCTTAAGTTTTTTTTAATAAAATAAGTTAATTTTCTGTGTTCTGTGTGGTTTTCGTGTGACTCCCGCGGGATTCTATAATGAATTTTAATAATAATCTCAGTGCAACGTTTTAATTTCATCTCTTGTGTAGTCCATCTATTTAAAGAGATTATTTATTGTTTATAAATAAACTGTAGTACTTGTTCAACTTGTCAATTCGTACACAAAAATCTGTTTTTTCGGTACTGTAATCTAAAAGTTTCAACTGTCTTTTAGTTAACAACGGTTTCTTTGAAAATCCAGTTTTTCCTCAGAACTTCCTCATTACCTCTGTGTGAATTGTTATGTCTAAGAACACAAGATCAAATATTTCATTTGTAGAATTACTGTTCATTTCCATCTTTGTCAGTTACTGCCGGCAAAGCAGATGTGTGGCTTTGGGATCATTTCCGAACGAAGAAGATTAAGTCCCTTACTTGAGTCTCTCTACTGGTCATTCATTTTGTTCCATCGCGCACATCTTAGCAGCAGCTGGTTGGACCGCATGCCTACAAGTCAGGGACAACCACTGATATCTAATGAAGTTACAGATTTACACTTGGAGTCTAGAAGACCATCTCCCTGGTCAATCCACTGATAAACCTGACTTCTCTGAACGCTTAGTCTATCGCCTGAGATACGCTCTGTTCGTGGTATTCTAAACAATAGAAGTAGAAGTCGTTGGCATGACGGTAAACTGCATCCGGCAGCAAGGCCTCTGATTGGGAGGTTGTGAGGAGCATGGAACCACCTTTTAATTGCTGTTGTTCCCAGGTCCACCCCGACCCGGAGTGGTAGCACCTGTTAGGGTCCCAGCTATGGGCAAATAGTTAACCCCCAAACAGGGGTCAAAACACTACGAAAACATAAAAATACACTTTTATAGAAATATATACATAAAAACAGACTTTTATAGGAAAATATACACTTTTGAAATAAAAATATTACCAACAATACATTTTTGAAGAGAAAATTGTTACCATAACATATTTTTGAAAAGAAAAAATATTCTCAGCAAAACATTTTTAATACAAAACTAGAAGACATATTAAGCTTTTTTAAAATATTAAAGAATAAAAGCAAAAAAATTTCATTAGAATCTGACGAAATCAATCTTCTCCCTATAACCAAAAATTAAAACAAAAAACTTAAAACTTCACCCTTTTGTCATTAAATAACCTACAGAGGTTCATATGCCGTTAAACAAAACTCAAACTCAAATAGGACTACATAGGCTTGCCTATCATCCAGTTCACGCTCCTCCCTGGATTTTGAATAAGAGTAGTGATACATCCCTTGTATCCTATTTAGAATTGAGTTTCCGCCTCATTCTAAAGTCTACTTCAACTCTATACTTCCAACATCTCCCTCCACCAGTCTTTTGAACAGGAGTAGAGGTTTATTCCATGTTCCCTGTTTAGGATTGGGTTTCCGGCTCATTCTAAAGTCTACTTCAACTCTATACTTCCAACGTCTCCCTCCACCAGTCTTTTGAACAGGAGTAGAGGTTTATTCCATGTTCCCTGTTTAGGATTGGGTTTCCGGCTCATTCTAAAGTCTACTTCAACTCTATACTTCCAACGTCTCCCCCTCACCGGTCTTTTGAACAGGAGTAGAGGTTTATTTCTTGTTTCCTATTTAGGATTGGGTTTCTGGTTTCTACTAAAGTCTACTTCAAATCTATACTTCTAATGTCTCTGCTGAACTCTGACATTTTATTCACAAATTATATAATTTTGATCACTCCAAGTCTAGAATTAACTCCTATCTTTCCTGCTGTCGTTCGCTTTCTTGCGGTAATAGAACTTCACATGGTAATCCCCTACATTGATTATCTCTTAGGAATTATATTGGATGAACATCAGCTTTTGCATCTTATGCTCAGAAAGAAGCTGTCTTGTTTTAGAATCAATTCGTCTGATGTCATTTAGAGTCCATTTAAACAGGTTGAAACTATATTGGACTACTGGGTAGGCAAGGTTATTAATGGCCATAATTCTGTTCTGAGAATTCAATTCAGTTTTTAATATCAGTCATACTCTTCTATAGTGCTTTTTACGCATTATTTCTTTAATTTTCTCATAGTGAATTCTTTCACTCTCATTTACTCCTAGGTACTTATAAGCAAAAAAAAAAATTAATAATAATCTCGTTTGAATTTTGAAATGAAATATGTTAATGTTCATTTTTTAATTTGTTTCCTTTACCCTTTTCTAGTTTTTATCTCAATACTCTCCACTCCATTCTTGATGTCAAATGTACCACAACGCAACGAATGTGCGTTCTGGTGCAGTAGATATCGACACGGAACGAGAAATTGGAAAACCGAGTTCGAATTCCATTTGAATCCGTTGAATTCACTCACGCGCAAATAACCTTAAGAAAGGTATTAATCCGTCTCTTTTCCCCCCAGGACAGATTAAATTCTATAGCCTTAGTTGACAACTAGTTTACCGCAAAAAGTAATGGTAACCTACTGCGAGAAAACCTTCTGCCCAGTCAGTCATGTTTCTTTCGAGACATGATCGCCCAAGTGTGTATCACGTATGGCCCTCTTAACTGATTGGAAGGTTCCCCATCGAATGTACTCTGACCATGAAACTGTTATTTTTTACGGGAAGAAAACTGCAAGTATAAACATCAACTAGACCTGGTTACAGAGATAGGACCTGTAACAATTTAAAGGGGACTTCACAATACACACAAACAGAGCAATCAAAGCTAATTACCTAGAAATCGTGATCAGAGACCACAAGAACGGAATGTGCTTCCTTATTGAACTGGCTGTCCATGCAAATTTTAATGTATCAATGAAGATTTTCAAAAAAAAGAAAATCAAATTACAAGGATTGAGTTGGAAATCTCAAAGATTTGGCGCATGGAGCCCTTGAATTGATTGAAGAGATTCCAAATAGCCCAGGCCTTAAAGAAACACAAATAGTATTCACAAGTACCTCTCACATATTACAAAGACCTTCAAATGTGTGAATGTAGGATTTTTTAAATAATCTTGAAATTATTTCGAAATTTTGTTATCATCTTGGTTGACATAGGTGTTATAATAGACACAACGTTTCGACCAAGTTCTCTCTGGTCATCATCAGGTGTTCATAGATTGGCTGATGTGGATTATCTTGTTGATTATTGCGAAATATCCTGTGAAATCCATTATTGTTCTTTCATGTTGGATTTTGGTCCGTCACTACCAAATCTATGGACACTTGATGATGACCAGTGGGTACTTGGTCAAAACGTTGTGTCTATTATAACACCTGTATCAACCAAGATGAAAACAAACGTTCGAAATAATTTCAGGATTATTAAAAATTACTCATCTCAGAAATAAATACAAATTAAGGTTGTTGTTGTTGTTTTATTTGTTTGTTTTTAGAAAAATGATTAGTGAAAGATGTCATGGAGCGATTTCTGATCTCAGGTCTATGGTTGGGACCCGAAAGAAACCTTCGCATACAAGATACGGAACAATTATTTAACTCCTTCTTTTCTTGCATGTCGACAAATGCTACAATAAAAACTAAGTATCTTATCATTAAGCCGGGTTTAGTACAACATAAGCTCTATTAATACGCAGCTCATGAACGTTTAAACAAACTGGATGTCTAAGAACCGTTTGGTAATAAAACGCGTATAAATAACAATGACACTGCCACTCTTTTCTTAACGGGCCACCATGAATTCAGGAGATTTTTGAAAAGGATAAAAAAGTTGTTATTGTCGTATTAAATGAAACTGTATTATAACACATCTCTCTCTCCCTCTCCCTCGAGAGCTACTTAAAAGATACTTTCTAAAATTAATCCCATTCTCTTGGTAAAGGTAGCTGTTGAGTGTTGAATATATTGTTATGACAGTTTGAAAATTTGACATTCTATTGACACAATGTTCTTGCCAATTCCGAATTGTTCTCTTTCTTTTTTTTTTCTTCTTTTCTCTCTCAACGATAGTAAGAAATATAAATAAACATGCTACAACAAATAAACAAATTGAAAACCCTCTTTACAACTAAGTCTCCACTTGCTCTGGTTTTCATTCTACGTTCTAAATACGTTCTTTGAAATGAATCCAATGAAGAGTGGAACGAATTTTTAGGGAAAAATCTACGCCATTTATTATATGTTTTTCACCCCAAGCAAGGCATTCCACTGCCACTATTGCGCATGGGGGTTACATAGGGGAAGGTGAAGAGAAAGAGTGGTAAAATATAGGAAATGTGAGAAGGAGGGTGATAGACGGTAAGGATACCGAGGATGAGGGTTGGGTAGATGGGAAGAATGTTTGAGAGAATGGATGCGAGTTAGTGCGTTAGGAGATGTCTATTGACCTTACATTTAAACTCCTGGAGATTGTAGCTGTCGGGGAAGCAAGCATGTGGAAGGGAAATCCACAGGCGGGAAGTGCGAGAAAAGAAGAAGAAATTGCGGTTACATTTTATCGGTTGCTAATCTAGTATCTCGTGCAAATTCGTAGCTAGGGGCACCAGTGATTTAAGTTCATCGGAGCAGAAGCCGTGAAAGTATTTATAGAAGAGGCACGGGGAAGCCACGTCACGCCGGTGAGAGAGTGACTGCCAAGTCGGTAATGAACATTGAATCTCTGTATAATAAATTAAGATGCATACACAGATGCAAATATATATATATATATATATATGGACATATAGGGTGTTCCATTAAAACGGATTGGATTATTGGTGAAATTTTATTGATTCATTATTGGATCATATTATTTGTGTCATAGCAATTCTGTGTGGAAAATATGTCCAAATGTTCACCAAGGCTTCGGCAGCATACCTCCACTCAATGGACGAAAATTTTGATGACGTCTCTGCATAGTGGGCTACTCGATCTCACCAAGATGCCTCATATCTTTCAGCTGTTGAATTCTTGTTAGTTTCTTGGTATAGACCTTTACTTTAGAGATGATCCTAAAGGAAAAAAATCTAAAGGCATCAAGTCCCACGATCGTGTTGGCCAATTAACTGGATCTGGATCTGAGAACTTCTCATTCAATAAAACCAAATGCATTTCTGTTTGAACGTCCATTTTCGTTATAGCCTTCGATAAGTTTTACACGCTGTTCGATTGTTAATCTTTCCATGGTTGAATTGCCAAAGACAAAAGTTGTTAAATCTGAAATAAATTGAAAAAAATTATTAGACACTTAATTCCCATTTAAAATCGGCATCAGTTTTATATATATGTGTGCCTGTATGTGTGTGTGTGTGTGTGTGTGTGATATACATATGTGTGTATGTAATATACATGTGTGTGTGTGTGTGTGTGTGATATACATATGTGTGTATGTAATATACATGTGTGTGTGTGTGTGTGTGTGTGTGTGTGTGTGTGTGTGTGTGTGTGAATATTCTTAGATGTAAATATTCGTCTTCGGAGGGACCTTATCAATGCGATAGCATGTATTATGCTGCGCGTATTTATATATACAGAGGTGAAAGTGTCATTGGTTTATCAAGGATTGTAAGTTTGAGAACGCTCATTAATGTTCATGGCAAAGGGCAATCAAAACTTGAGTAGGGCACATGTCCTAATTCAGAGTAAACTTTCTCAAATATACAAACCTTCTTTATTAATGTGTGTGTGTGTGTGTGTGTGTGTGTGTGTGTGTGTGAATATAGAAAAACGGAATACCTTTTTAGCCGATGCGTTTCGTTCACTGATGGAGTAACATGAGGTTTTAAGAGTTTTGTTACTTTTTTATTTTCATAAATTTTATTTTCTCTCTCTCTCTTTCTTTCTCGCTCTCTCTTTCTCTCTCTCACACACACACACACACACACATAGACACACAAACATACTCTCTCTCTCTCTCTCTCTCTCTCTCTCTCTCTCTCTCAGGCTTTGTCTCTCAGTTAAGTGATACACGCTTGGGCGATCATGTCTCGAAAGAGACATGACGGACTTGGCAGAAAATATTCCTACAGCAGGTTGCCATTACTTTCTGTGGTAGACTGGTTGCCAACAAAGGCTATAGAACCTAATCTGTTCTTGTTATTTAACCCAGAACTCGGGGGAGATGAGATTGGTTAATATCTTTTTGAGGGGTATTTGCGCGTAAGTGAATGCAACGAATTCAAATTAAATTTGAACTCAGCTTTCCGATTTCTTGTTCCGAGTCGATATCCTACAACTAACATATCACTACAACACACATCCGCGCAAATGTTACTACTACATCAAAAAAAGTAAAAAACTTAGTCAATACTAAACAAAACAATAACTTATAACATGAAGTACGAATTTACTTGATCACCTGTAATATTTATTACGAAAATATCTAAATAAAAATCTAAATATAAGATTATATGAACGTAAAAAAGACATCTTACATAACAATGCAATAAATAATGATTCATCAGTAGCGCAAAGAAACGAGACGGATCACAACTTCGAAAGAAAAAAGTAAACAAACACTCAGTCAGTTAAGTTAAACACGCTCGGGCGATCATGTTTCGGAAGCGACATGACTGACTGGGCAGAAGATTATCCCGCAGTAGGTTGTCATTGCTTTCTGCGGTAGACTGGTTGCCAGACAAGGCTATAGAACCCAATCTGTCCTGTTATTTGACACATAACTGGAAGGAAGAAAGGGATTAATACCTTTCCCAAGGGTATTTGCGCGTAAGTGAATGCAATGAATTCAGCTGGAATTCGAACTCGGTTCCCCGATTTCTCGTTCCGAGCCGATATCCACTGAACAACAACGCACAAACACTACTCTAATCAAAAGAAAAACAATTCGCTAAGACGAAAATATCTCGAGATTGTCTTAATGGCAAAATCATCCACAGTAAATTTGCGCCCTGGCTTTTACAACATTTCCTCATTCTTGGTAAATCTTCTGCTCTCACAGGATAGAATATCAAAAGTAATGGAAACAAAAAGAATAATAATCTAAATGAAATCGGCTAGTTCGGGCGTATGTTTAGGCGAACTAACCTAACAAAATAATTCCAACGAAATACTAAAATACGAAACGTCACACAAATATATATATATATATATATATATATATATACGGAGCTGTATAATATGTATATTAGTGCTCAATATATATATATATATATATATATATATATATATATATATATATATATTAGTAAATATACATATTATTCTACGTCTATTGCCCAACTCGGAGTTTTATGCGTTATGCAATCATCAGGTGCATATATATATATATATATTTTTGTACAATGAAATACCATTACATACTTAAGGAAGAGGACTATGGTGAGAAATGTGAAACTATAAAAACAAATAGTTTAATGATATCCCTTAAAAACCATTGAAACAGAAAAAAGAATTTTCAAAAAAAGATAAAAAAATCCGCTTAAAAAAAATGAAAAAATCCAGAAGCAAGCCGATAGAACTAGCAATGCATAAAAGTCGGAAGAAAATTTAAAATTCAGTGATGAAAAGCAGTTAATGTTCAGAAAAGAAGGGAGAAAAAATATAAGATAAAGGACAAAGAAATGCGTATAATTTCTCTTTTACTGAAACTTCATCAGAGAATGGAATATAGACAAGAAAAATACCAGAAGGTTATTTTTCTGATGAAGCCTTACTAAAATCTGAAATAAGATAGATTTTTAAACGCTTTATATTTGTTCCTTATCCTTCTATCATATATATATATATATATATAGTTATCCGCAGACAGATCTGTTTCGCTGCATCACAGCTCATCAGTACGGTTAGACTACGATTGCTTTTTGTTTATTCTACCTCTGGGCTATGGGCGTTCGGTAGAAGAAGGCAGACTTTTTAGCGTGTATATATTAGCGTGTGTATATTATCATTATACACGCCCAATAGCCAGAGTGCTCTAATTCATTTTACTGAATGGGCGATGCGTACATGCCAGAGTAGCTACTGTTTTACAAAATTTACCATTCTTCCAGAATGCTCGATCAGGGTGTGAGAGCGTAAATAGTCATCCGCAGACAGATCTGTTTCGCCGTATATATATATATATATATATATATATATATATATATATATATATATATATATAAATGAATAAGGAACGAGGAAAATAATTGCAACGTTCAAAACATTAATTTAAAACAGTGCTCGACAGAGCATTGAATATTTATTATTAATTATTCTTCTAAAATATGTACAAACTACAAACTACTACAAAAGTGTACATTTTGTTTCCACATTGAAAGAAGAATGTCTCATCAAGTAGTTAATACTGATGGTATTAAACGTTTTATATATATATATATATATATATATATATATATTGTTTATCCTCTTTCTTTTTCCCCTCTTTTTTAATATCTTTTTACCTCGTACAAAAAGATTTTCAAAAATAAAAGGAAGCGGGTTTTTTTTTTAATTATTTTTAATAAAACGTTTATTACCATCATTATTAACTACCTGATGAAACATTGTTCTTACAATTTTTTACTAGTTTGTAGTCTGTATGTTCCACATGTCCATGTGGATGTCTGTTGTGGTGCAGTGGATATCTACTGTTGTGGTGCAGTGGATATCTACTGTTGTGGTGCAGTGGATATCTACTGTTGTGGTGCAGTGGATATCTACTGTTGTGGTGCAGTGGATATCTACTGTTGTGGTGCAGTGGATATCTACTGCAGAAAGTAATGGCAACCTACAACTGCCCAGTCAGTCATGTCTCTTTCGATACAAGATCGCCCAAGCGTGTATATTCTATGGCACTTGACTCTCTGACAAGTAATTATATATATGGATTCTTTTTTCAAGAATTATTTACAAACACACACACGCAGAAATATATATAATAAGTTATATATATATATATATATATATATATATATATAGTGTCGTAAATTAATAAATATATATATGAAGGTACACATATGTATAGTATTGTTATTCAAGTGTTAATAAAAAAGTGCTCCGTGTATAAACAGAGCTATATATATATATATTAATAAATATACATATTATCCTACGTCTATGGCACGACACGGAGTTTTATGCGTTATGCAATCATCAGGTGCATATTTCACACTGTTTATAATATACATCTCATGATTGAATAACGCGTGCCATAGGTTTAAAATATTTATTACTATGTATATATATATATATATAGAGAGAGAGAGAGAAAGAGAGGTACATAGATATATTTGAGGATGCGCTATATATGCACATACACACACAAACATACACACACACAGACTCACACACACACATATATATGTGTACACATACAGATAGATTTGAGTGTGGGTTATATATATGCACAAACACGCATATATACACATAGTTATACACAAATACATATACACATAGATATATACATGATGTTTTGAAAACAAAAACTCTACTCAACCCACTTCCCAAACTTAGTATCTTAATGACCCAAAATGAGCATACTGATTAAGGTTGGAAAATGGCTTAACCAGCCATTTCAGCACCTCATAAATATATATATATATATATATATATAGCAAGGCAGGTGATTTTCTTAAGGTTGCTATAGATTATAAAGTTTTAGTTTCCTGTGGGTGGCCCAAAGCAATCTGTCGTGTAACAGAATGAGTGATTGGTGATGAATGATATGACACTAATTGTGACCTATTCTTTAAGGTCAATTATTTTAGCTAGAACTGCTTATCCCCTATTATAATAAAGACCGTTGGATATTTATTTGCGCTTATATACACACACACAGACACACACATACACACACACACACACACACACATATATGTATATATATATATATCCTGTCACGCCCACGGAGAGAGAGAGAGAGAGAGAGACAATAGCAAGGCAGCGTCGGCTCATTTCATTAGCGACAATAGTGAGCCAGCGGTGGCTCAGTTCATTCTCTTTACTACCAGTTATTAAACTTTACTAATAGTTATAAAAGTTCTTGCTGCGTGTTTGTTCTTTAACAGTGACTTATTTATTTATTTGCAATAATTATATCGACGACCAATAAATATATATATGTGTGTGTGTGTGTGTGTGTGTGTGTGTGCGCGAGTGTGTGTGCGAGTGTGTGTGTGTGTGTCATATATATATATATGTGTGTGTGTGTAATATATATACATATATATATATATATATATATATATATACAATTTGTTATATATATATATTATTTATACATTATAAATGCGCGGTACTTATTTGAAAGCGCTCAATATCAGTAATAGACCTAACATATATATATATATATATATATATATATATATACAGAGAGAGACAGAGAGAGAGTAGTGAGTATAAAGATCAGAACAATGTTAAGAAAAAATCTAAATATTAAACAACTTTTTATTTTAAAGCTTCAAAAAACATTTTATCAAGGAAAAATAAGGATATAAAGGTAAATTATATCATTCCGAAATATAAAGCTCAATAAACTTATTTTGATGAAGTTTATAAGAATAATTATATAACATCCGTAAAAAATAGATGATCAAAAACATCAGAACGAGTAAATAAATCCATAAAATTTAATAATTATTTTGTATTATTGAAAATCTTTAGGGTAAGAATATAAAATTGGATATTTTACTAAATTACACTGGCTCATTACTGGCTCTTGCATTGTAAACAAGGCGAAAAAATCTGTTACGTCATTGGAACTTAGAAAATTGATAGTCAAGTTACGTAATGAAGATACTCTCTCGATCGGGGATATTTCAATGAGTGTGGGGAAATCTAAAAGTCTTATTCATAGTATTTTAAGAGAACGTGAAGAAACTAGGTAATGTGAAGCCAAGAAACCACCTGGTAGGCCTAGGAAAACTACTGCAAGGGAAGATAGTTGGATTAGTAAAGAATCAAAAAAGGATCGATTTGCGAGCAACCGCTATCTTTAAAAGAACTAATGCGAATCTTGGCATTAAAATATCAACGTACATTATTTCCCGAAGACTTAATGAAATAAATCTGAACAGTCGAGTAGCCTCTACGAAGTCTTATATTTCTAAAAAGAATCAAATGAGTTGATTGAAATTTGCCACTGAACACGTCATATGGACAGAAGAACAGTGGGATTGTGTTCATTTCAGCGATAAGTCAAAGTTTAACCTGTTCGGTTGTGACGGGAGAAGGTTCGTTCGACGCTGTCCTAAGGAACGATATTTGCCTTAGTGCACTAAAAGCAGCGTGAAATATTGAGGAGAAAGTGTGATGTTGTTTGGCATGATTTCAGTCGATGGTACGGGACCTCTTGTTAGGCTACACGGTAAAATTAACATATAATTAATATATATATATATATATATATATATATATATAATATCCTCTCAAATATTTTTCTGTCATTTTTGACGCAGAGGTACACTCGTTTTTCAAAAAATGACCTTTAACAAAGTGCTTCTCAGTTAAAAATTGCAATTTTTTAAAAATACCTGTTGGTTTAGCTAAAATGAATTTCTTTATAATCTTTACTAAATTATCTTCCGCTCAATTGGGTATAGAGTAATAGCAAGGAGATAAATATTGGTAAAAGCTATAAAATATCAGATGTTGTAGAAAGCCATGGTCTTTAAGGAACACGACATCAGAAAAGAAGAAAAAAGAATGTATCTATACTTCTTCTTCTTCTTCTTCTTCTTCTTCTATGTGGCCTGTTTCTTCAGGACGTAGGTGATCATAGCTTTCCACGTTTCCCTATACCTGGTGGCTCTGAGCACGCCTTCTATTACACCGTGCAACCCTCGCTCCGTTATCCACCTGATTAGATCCTTCAAATATGTTATCCGATGCTTTCCCCTGTCTCTTTTTCCCTGTATCTGGCCTGTTAGTATCATGTTCTCAAACTCTCCTTCCTCATTGCATGCCCAAGGAACTTCAGCTGTCTCTTTCTGATGCTCAGTATTAATTTCCTTTTCGATTCCATCATTTCTAAAACCTCATCATTGCTCATATACTCGATCCATAATATTCGCAGCATCCTTCTGTAGAACCACATTTCAGTTGCTTCAAGTTTTCCTTTCATCTTTGATGATATTGTCCAGCATTCACTGCCATATTGAAGAACCGACATCACATAGCAATCCAGTACTCTATTCCTTGTTTCTAGCGAAATTGTCCTGTTTCTTAATACTTTACTCAACTTCTGGAATGCTTCCTTCGCCATACCAATTCGCCTTCGGATCTCTGTGTCACACTTTCCGTCTTCTGTTATAACACTTCCCAAGTATTTAAATTTTTGTACCTGCTTGATTCTAGTATCCCCGACCTGTATTTGGCATATTCAGTTGCCCTTTTTACATGCATTCGGTTTTCTTGCAGTTTATTTCTAGTTCTTTCTTGTTACTTTCTTCATCTACCTTCTATAGGAGGTCTTGTAGTTTCTTTTCTGTGTCTGCTATCAGCACTGTATCATCTGTGTAACTTAGGTTGTTTATATTGTAACCTTCGATTATGAATCCAGGCATAACTTCTAGGGTCCTCAAAATATTCTCGCTGTACAGGTTGAACGGATCCGGTGAAAAGACACATCTTTGTCTTACGCCCCTTTCTATCTTTGTATATCTACTCAATTCATTACCTTGTCCGTATGCAAACGGTTTGCTGCCAGTAAAGATTCTTGATTACTTTCAAGTCTTTCCCAAATATGTTCAGGCTGCCGAGCATCTCCATCAATTCTTTGTAGCGTACTTTGTCAAACACCTTCGCATAATCAATAAAGCAGAGGTATAAGTCCTTCTTCATTTGTATTGCCCTTTTCAGAGAGCATCCTAATCATAAATATGGCATTCCTTGTTTCTGTGTCTTTAACGAAACCACACTGTTCTTGTCCTATCTCTGGCCTGATTCTGCTTCTCGCTCTATTCATCAGGATTCGGACGATCAGTTTTGTTATATGGCTCATTAAACTGATGGTTCTGTGGAGTTCGCACTCATTTGCTCATGGCTTCTTAGGTAGTGCTATGAAGATAGACTTGCTGAGGTCCTCTGGTATTACCCCACTATTATAAATTTCATTTATTATTTTTGTAATTTTCTCTATACCAAATACTTCCAGAGCTATCAGCAGCTTTATGACTATGCCGTCTGGTCCAGCTGCTTTGTTTCTGTTCAGTTTGGCTACTGCGGATTCCACTTCAGACTTTAATATTTTCGGTCCGTCCTCATCGTTGAGTATTATTGGTTGCTCTCTCTTGTCGTGGAAAAGATCTTTTATATATTCTTCCCATTATTGGAGTATTTGCTCTTTCTCCAAAATGATTGTTCCATCCTTAGATTTTATATATTCCTGTTGAAGAGCAGTTTTTTTTTTTGTTCTATTAAATCTTTTGTTTCCTTATGCATGCTTTATTATTCCTGCTCAATTTCTCTACTCCTGCATATTTGTCATTGCGCCATTCCTCTTTAGCCTGTCTACATTTTCTTCTTATTTCCTTGTGTAGTCCCCTGCACTCCGTTCTATGTCTTGATATCATTTTCTGCCTCCTTTGTATCATGTCCACAATCTCTTCCGTCATCCACTCGTTTTTTTTTCTGCGCCTAATTTCCTTTGGGGAAATTTTGTTTGCTGATGTCACTATTGCTTCCTTTTAGCGCGTCCCATTTCGAATGTCCTTATAGGGAGAAAAATAAGTAGGAGCTTTCAGAGTAAAAAGCACAATTTACGGAGATATTTAGTGACAATAATGACAGTGATTAATGAAGCATATTCTTGGGAGTTGGTTCCCCAAAGAACAAAGGAAAGAGTTCTGATCTGCTATGCAATATTCATCCTCTTTGTGGCACTGAATGATGGGCAATTTTTTCATAGACGATGAAGAACCCAGAAAAAACAAGACAAAGAAAGAAAAAACAGCAAGCTATATATTTATCGTGTCTGAGGATGCCTATCTACTGTTGCAGGCGCCTATTTATGCCCATTTGTGTTTCTGTTTAACGCCCACAGAACCCAACTGTGAGTTTTACTATAACTATGCTGAGTGGACCTTAGTTACAGTTTTTGGTTTGTCACTTCGTTGTAGCACAACCATCGATCACACTCAAATTTCCCTCATATGGCTTGGGCCAGCCTATGGTATTCTTTTCAGGCACTTTCTAAAACTGCCACCTCTGGGGTTGCCTCTACGAGTCCAATAACATTATTTATTATACAACGGATTAACAACAATAAAAAACAAATCAACTGGAATAATATATTCCCACCCCCGCTAATCACTTCTCTGGGCTGAAATAAAAGGAAAAACAATAAAATAAAATAATAATAAATAATAAAATAAAAGGAAAAACAATCGTAATTTTTGAGTGTTAAAAATAAATAAAAATAACTTTAAAATTATTTTTAAATTTTAAAGAAATATTTTTTGTCTGTTATTGAATTAAAATTTATATACCAACACGCCAACGTACAAACACAGAATTTTAATTGAGATTAAAATGGGCATAAGTGACGAGAGGACTAATTTCCCTTTCTGTCTGGCAACAAACACTGGTTAACAGGAAAGGAGTATATGAGGAAACATGCATCCCTTTGTTTTTATGTTTATGACTCCCGTATTTTGAAGTGCATTGTGGTGCAGTGGATATCGGTAGGGAACAAGAAATCTGAGAGCCGAGTTCGAATTTCAGTTGAATTCGTTGCATTCACCTACGCGCAAATACCCTCGGGAAAGGTATTAATCCGTCTCTTCTGTCTCCAGCTATGGGTTAAATAGCAGGAAAATTGGGTTCTGCAACATTGGTTGACAACCAGTCTACCGTTGAAAGTAATGGCAACCTACTACGGGAAAATCTTTTACCCAGCCAGTCATATCTCTTTCGAGACATGATCGCCCAAGCGTGTATCACGTATGGCACTGAACTGACTGACAGATTTTAAATTGGATACTGTCGGATAAATAATAATTATTATTTTTTTAATTTTCGAAAAGATATTTTTGATGCCTATCATTGAATTAAAATGTAAATGCCCACACGAGTGCGTACATACACACAAAATGATAACAGAGCTGAATTTAAAATTTGTGGCGTGAAGGCTAATTTCTCTTTTAAATTCCCTTCGTGTTTTATGCGCGAAACCAACTGTTTTTTTGTTTTTTTTAGTCGTATCACCCCGAGCAAGGCGGTAATGCCACTGATGTGCAGGGGGCTACATAAGAGTAAAAAGATTAAGTAGAAGAGAGTAAAGAGGAAGACGAACCAGTTAGAAAGGAGCAAGAGAAGGATGGGAATACAGGTGTGATGACAGTTGCAAACTTGGAGAGAAAGGAAAGGATATACGGGGTGGTGAAAGAACGAGAAGTGGTTAATAGAAGAGTATTGACATTGAATTTAAATTCCTGGAGGTTGTAGCCGTCAGGAAAGCAAGAATATGGAAGCGAGTTCCACAAGCGGGAAGTGCGAGAGAAGAAGCTAACTTAGTATGTAAATCTATGTTTTTTATGCTAATTTTAATTTATCAATATTTACTACTCTTAACTGATATAAAACCGCAAGTCTAAGCATTCAGTGAGGATTGAACTCACTACAAAAATGATTATTCAAACAGCATCACATTTTGCTTTGATGGACTACAGGTCAGAGTGTGAAAGGACAAAATGACGAATAGACTAAGTGTCGAACGAACAACGTGCCGAACGGAAAAAGAGTCGAACTGACTAAATGACCAATGGACATAATTTGTTTGAAATCAACTTATGACCAGTTCACGAAAGAGTTGCAAATGATATGCCAAGAACAAACAACTTCGTTAAAGATTGGCTTTATGCATATCATAAAAGATTAATGATAGAACTGTCGAAAAAATGCTAAAATATACGATTGTAAACAAAAAACTAGAAAGAAATTTTGATAGACAATAATAATCTGAAGTAGGATATCTTAAAACAATCAATCTGTAATTATATTTTTCTCATGAATAAAAAATGTTATTTTTATTTTTACCACAACTGTAATTTTTCATGAATAAAAAACTTAGCAATTATGTAGAACGATTTTGAGTTTTTTTTTTGTTTTTTTTTTTTCATCGGATGTGTTTATAAATAAAATTTAATTCATATTAGTTTAAAATTTAAAAAATTCTGGCATTTTATCATTTAGTCAATTTAAAACTTTTTCTGTTTGTCACTTTGTCCATTTGACACTTCAACGTGAGGTAACGGTTAGCAAGGTTGTCCCGCTAGAATCGTTACAATTGAGTAGTGAGTTTGATCGTCACTAGGTGACCCATACTTTCGGCTTTATACCACGTCTAAGCTCTGCTTAGAAAATCACCAGTGTAGACGATTCGAAAAGAGTTGTTTGAGTCTTCTCAAAAGGCCTTACACTCTACACAAAGGCCTACATCAAGTGGCGTGAGGAGGTGGTATTGCGATGTTTCAAGAGCGTGACTTCCAAAAGAGCTTTTTTATAGCAACAGGACTCGATATTATAATTTTTCAGAGCACCATGATAAAGAACACCATGACGTAATTCACTCAGTCAGAAATTTGAAAACAGTTTACTATCTTCCCTGATAGCTTCCAAAAATGTTAAATGCAACGTCAAATACTATATTCTATTTTCTTGAAATCCGTCCATCTTTTATCTTTTCTTCAATACCCATTGTACCTGGTATTTTCTCTCACTGCAACCCCCTTGCATAATAGGGGTGGTCCCGCTTTGCTTGGGGTGAAATCATTAAAAAAATAGATGTTGTACTGCTTAGCATTCACGCATTCACTACGAACGTTTCAAAGTGTTTGGGTGCCAATCTAAAGACAATGTAGACAATTTGGGACACCTAGACGTGTAATAGTTAGCAAGCTTGTCCTGCTTAAGTAGTGAGTTCGATCCATACTGGGTTCCTGACACTGTCAGCCTTGTGCCATATCTAAGCTGCGCTTGGTAAATCATTGTTCTACGAGATCAGTTATGATTTTAAAAATATCACCATTCGACACTTTGTTCGTCCTATAGTTTGAACATTCGACACATGTTCGTTCGACACTCTGTGTATCGACACTTTGTCCTTTGACACACTCTCCTTCGTCATTTTGTCTTTCGACACCCTGTCCTTCGACATTTTATTCTTCGAAAAACTATCCTTAGGTACTTCGACAACCTGTGCATCGACACTTTGTCCTTCGACACCCTCTCCTTCGACAATTTGTCCCTTGAAAAACTGTGCAGCGACACATTGTCCTTATACACCCTGTGCATTGACACTCTGTCTTTCGACAAACAATTCTTCGCCACTTTGTACTTCGACACCCTGTCTTTCGACACTTTGCCCTTCAAAGCCCTGTGAATCGACACTTTGCCCTTCAATATATTGTCCTTTGATACACTGTGCACCGACAGTTTATCCTTCGACACTTTGTCCTCCAACACCCTGTCCTTTAAAATTTAATAAAAATAAAAGAAAAGGAATAACAAACAAGCATTGTCTTTAGAGAGTTTTATACCGCTAAGTCATGCACAACATTATAAACACATATTTACATATGCCCTACAAAACAAGCAGTGTAAAAAGATGAAATATAGGGTCTTAGTTGTAATAGTTCCAAACGGTAACTTGAGCTACCGGAAGATTCTTCTATGTTTCTGTTGAAGCCATAGTTAGGATTCCAGATTCATTCGGGCCTCATTTAGCGACTATATTACTGACGAGGACATGTATTTCTCGAAGAGGAAATTCATAGGTTTTTCCCAACATAAGGGCTGCTAGATGAAGATAGTTTCTAGATCTGGTGAACATATACTTCCAAAATAAAAATTGTAACCTGCAACACGGGCAAAAAAACAAAAAAAGATAAAACAACTGCTCGGTTTCACTTCAGTTATATGGTATTCATTAGCTCAAAGTTGTGGTAGAAGTTATTTCTATGTATAACTAAAGTATTTGATAAATTGTTGTGTATGAGTTCCTTTTTGCGTTCATAGATCCTATTTTTAATTTTAATCTAGATAAGATTATTTAAAAAAGAATGTATCCATGTAAAGAGAACGGATCTAACACACAACAAATTATTAAATACATTAGTTAATATATATATATATATATATATATATATATTCTCTCTTTCTCTCTCTCACTCTCTCTCTCTATATATATATATTCTCTCTCTTTCTCTGTCTCTCTCTCACTCTCTCTCTCTCTATATATATATTTAGAGAGAAAGAGAAAGAGAGAGCGCATCATAATGGTGACCTCACGAAATTATATATGTATATATATATATATATTGTAAATTATAATGTAGAACATGTTCAAATTACATTGAAGGGACAATGTCTCATCAGCTATTTTTTAGCTTTTACAATCTACTCCAAAGTGTACATTTTTTAGCGTTTGCTATCTAATGAGGCATGATGAGTGTGTGCGTATGTGTGCATGTTTGTGCGTTGTGTGTGTAAAAGTTTCAGATAGTGTATATCTGTAAAAAGACACGCATATATATATATAGAGAGAGAGAGAGAGAGAGAGAGTGAGAGAGAAAGAGAGAGAATATATATATATATATATATTTAAAGATATTTTTACAGATACAAAATTTCATTATTGAAATAAACGTGTGTACCCGAATATTACTAGACATTTTAAAAGCGAAGCAACCGGTTTCTCTCCTGCTCTTAAGGCCTCTTCGGGAGATTCAAATTTGGAATAAAATAAGCATGAAATGTGTGATGGAAAGAAGCAAGTCAGGAAAAAAATATGAATAGAAAACAAAGAGCTAGTGACAAATAATAGCGATCCCAAACAAACATTCACGCTGTGAATATATATATATATATATATATATATATATATATATATATATATATATTAAAACATAATTTAGATGTCTTTCAAAATCAAAGACTTCTTAGCTACATAATCCACACGGTCCAAAATGACAAAACCAACGTCCTTATCCAGTCTGGAGATCACTTCTAAATTTACAAAGCTAAGATCTGTGGATGCGCGTAATGCAACTACCTCAAGTAAAATAAAATTTCGGAAATTACTCTTGTGTTGGCTAAAAAGTGGGGTTTTTTCTCAGGAAATATCAAACGAAATTCGACCGTCTGGGTCAATTGGTTCCCATTTATATGGGCTACTACAACGGTGCCCCACAAGGATGGGGTGTGGTTGAAACCCATTCTGTCAATGGATGGATCAGCTCAACGCAAGGTGACCAAATGGCTGTCATTACTTTTGGAACCGGTGCTGCGGCACTTACGTGGATTTTGTATAAAGGATTCATTTTCCTTTGTTGATCGCATTCAAAATTTGTCTTCTTTCGGTAAGTTTATGTGGGTTTTTTTATGTATGTTCTTTATTCACTTCTGTCCCTCTTTTGGAGACAATTGATATATAATTTTCTTTGTCGCAGTTCTTTGTCGCCACCTAGTATTCCTGAATCTGTATTTGTTGAGTTGATGAAATTTGCCACATCGTCTGTTGAATTTAGTTTCAATAATACTATGTACCGACAAATTGGTTTTGCTATGGGCTCTCCTTTGGGTCCGGCACTGGATACTATTTTTGTAGGCATTCACGAGGAGAGAATACGTGTTAGTGTACTTCTTCCTCTCCTGTATTGTCGATATGTTGATAATACTTTTCGTTTATTTAATAATGAAGTTAACGCTAATCAGTTTCTCTCTTTCCCTTAATGGTATTCATCCAGCCCTGAGGTTTACGGTTGAAAAAGAATCTAATTCTCAACTAGCTATTTTCGATGCCCTGATACATCGGACACCATCAACTTTTCTTACCTCAATATATAAGAAACCAGCATTTCCGGAGTTCTGTACGCGTTGTGATTCCTTAAACTTTATTAAAATCCTAATTCATAGGCCCCTAATGATATGCTCAGAGTTTTTCTGGATGATGAAATCAATTTTGTGACGGAGACCTTATGTGGTTTGGTGTATCACCCTAGTATAGTTCATTCTGTTATCCATGACAAGTTTGTGGGGTTCAGAAAGGTCAAACTTTGTATAGTTAAAAAATACCATGTTTATTTTAGACTTCTCTGGATTGGAGCTTGTTGTGAAAGCATGACTAGACAGATTTCATCGAGTGTCCGTGATTGTTTTTTCTCGGCTCAGGTTAGTGTAGTTTTTCAAACCCGGCCTATTTTCTGTTCTGGGTGCAAGGACGTTCTCCCTCTTCACCAAGCAAACTCTGTTATTTATAAATATAATTGTGGTTGCGATGCCAACTACATAGGGAAGCCTAGATATGAGAATTGCCTTTGAATGAACTTCTCCCAAATACCTACAGTTCCAACATATGTGAGCACCTATTTAATAACAGAAAGTATTCTACTGATTTCAGTGTTGACTGGTTCTTGGTTGTGTCCCGGTCACACTCTATATTTCATTTGAAAGTGCTGGAGGCTCTTTATATCGTGTCCTGCAAACCTTCTCTGTGTAAACAGCATGAATGTTTGTTGGAATTCGCTATCATTTGTCTCTTGCTCTTTGTTTTCTATTCATAGTTTTTTGTTTTGTTTTTTTCTACGTTTGTTTTTTTTCTTTCCGTCACGCATTTCATGGTTTATTTTATTCTAAGTTTGAATCTACCAATGAGGCGTGAAGAGCGGGAGCGGAAACCGGTTGCTTCGCTTTTAGAATGTCTAGTAATATTAAGCTGCACACATTTATTCTGATATATATATATATATATACTTATACAAAATATTCAATAGCATACAAGCACGCACACACACACACACACACACACACACACATATATATATATATATATATATATATGACATTTTATATTATATATAAATGACACACATTTTCGTAATAAAATTTATCGTAAATACTCAGGCCGGTAGAAATAAAGATATAATACAGTTTGATTATAAATAAAATATCTACTTAAATACGAGTATCGATAAAAAATAATGTTCAAACAAATCATTTCATATATATATATATATATATAGTATGAATGTATATCTATATATATCAATATATATACTTCAGGTTGTGTGAGCATATATATATATATATATATATATGTGTGTGTGTGTGTGTGTGTGTGTGTGTGTGTGTGTGTCTGTGTTGAAAGAGCGAGAGAATATATTGATCGAGAAAGAGGGAGGAAGAGAGAGGAAGACTAAGTAGAATTAAGATGTACATATAAAGAGAAATATTCTTATGCAGATAAACACCTTAAAACTAAAATTTTAAACTCCCAACTGAGAAAGAAAAGACATGTCCTCATATTATAGATGAAGATCAAAAATACTGTATATCCTACATACATTATGTCTACACACACACACACACACACACACATACACACGTACACACACACACACACACACACACACACACACACAATATATATATATATATATATATATATATATATATATATATATATGCACTTATTCGTTTTTGAGCTTATATTATGTATATGTGTGTACGCATGATGATGTACTTCTGTATATATGTGCGAATCTGTAACAGCAAACACGTATGATCGTACATGAATTCAATTTTTGTAAGAGGATTTTCATACGCACATAAGTTTCAAATACATACGCATGTATGTATATGTATATATATTTGTACACATGTGAATGAATGTCCTTATAGCTCTTTATGTGTATATTTATTGCTTATTATTATATATATATATATATATATATATATATATACTTACCTATATAGATATATACAAATAACATCATACTAAATTGCACATATATACACACACATAATATATATATACATATATATATATATATGTGCGTGTGTGTGTCTGTCTGTCTGTGTGTGTGTGTGTGTGTGTGTGTGTGTGTGTGTGTGTGTGTGTGTGTGTATAAGCGCAAATAAATATCCAACGGTCTTTATTATAATAGGGGATAAGCAGTTCTAGCTAAAATAATTGATCTTAAAGATCATCCTAAATTGCACATACATACACACACATAATATATATATACATATTAATATATATATATGTGCGATATATATATATATATATATATATATATATATATTGATGTGTGTTGGCATACATATTAATATTATTCATTTTGTCCCTGAAGAGACATTTTTATATATCGTTCACCTTACATATGTGAGCGGGTATATATGCTTACATATATAGATATATTATATTTTCATATATAATTATGTGAGTGTGTTTGTATTATTCATGCCTATATAAGCCTGAATTGATATTTACATTGAGAACAAAGATATACATAGATCAGTTGCTTCCTCTTCATTTCTTTTTGTTTTTTTTTTTACTTCGGGCAATAATATCTTGAAGTCGGATATTTCCTCTTTTATTTCGGATTAAATTCGAATCACATTAAAAGTGTCCTCACAGTAATACGAACAAACGTCAACTATGAGTTGCCCTGATCTCAACCTGTGTCGATCCTTGGTTGACATGCTAACATTTCTATGTCTCTAGGCCATGCACTGAAAAAATGGAATTAGTAATACAATGAAATATTGCTGGTTCTACAAATCTTCGACAAATGCGATTGGAAATTTTTATTTCTTGCAGCCAATTTTAACGTAACTTTTAACAATTCTTTTTCTTTTCTTTTTTTTTCAATTTCATGTTTGCCAATGTCTCAAACAGTGCACTCTCCAAGATGGAACGTCAAAATCGATGGAATATTTCACAATTTCTCAGCGACAAAATTAAACATTCTCTTTTTTTAAATTTTAAATGCACGCTACTGCTACGTATATTTTAAATATATAGGTTGTTCTATTAAGATGGATCAAAGTTAGCAGTAAATAAAACAGTGTTATTGGTTAAATCTTATTGATTTCACTATTTGATCATGTTATTTGAGTGATGGCAATTATGGCCTGAATTGAATGCTATGAATGTCGATGATTTGCAGTTCCCACAGGACGACGCCACGTGCTACACAGCCAATGCAACAATGGCTTTATTGAATTAGAAGTGTCTAGATCGCATCATCTCTCGAAACAGTGATGTCAATTGACCACCACGATGTCTTTAGAATTCTTCCTTTTGTGTTATCTCAATAGTAAGGTCTATACCAACAAGCCAACAACGATTCAACACAGTGGAGGTGTGCCACCGAAGCCTTGGCGGACATTTGAGCGATATTATTTTTCACATTAATTGCCATGATTCAAATCACATGATTTCAATACGCACAAATCATCGTGACCGATGATTTGTGATTCCCTGCTAGTACAACTATCAACGGTTCCTTAGTAGCCCTGTCAGCCCAATTTCATTCACAATGCTTTGATCCGCACCTGGTGTGGTTTTCAGGTACTTCCCAAAGGGCGCCACGAGCGCTGAGATCGTCTTCCCCATGCCAATAATCATCTTTACCTTCCTGAAAAGTCGAAACTGGTGAGATTCGAGTCCGTGTCTCTTAATCGGAAAGTATATATAGTAAAATATAGTTTTAACATATAGGTAAAAGTGCTCAATATCAGAGACAGAGCGTGTGTCTTTTTCATGTTTGAACGCATTCTTTAGATCATCAATATTGAGTTCATGAAACATATTGTTGACCTCAATGTCCAATTTTTTCTTTCGTTTTTAATCATTTCACTCCAGGCAAGGCAATAAAGCCACTACGACGAAAGAACTATTTAATGCGAGACAATATAAAAAAACTATTAAAAATCATGGATAATAGAATAATAAGTTTTAATGTTAAGACCTTTCTAGATGAAGACACTATTGCCACTAATATCTTACCATTTTGTGAAAGTTATCTCTTGAAGGTATATGTGAGAAGTATTTCTGTTGTACCCTGTATAATATAATTTATTTTTATAAGATCATTTATAGTTTCAATCGAAATCTTTGTATTGTTTTCACACTAAAAGTGCCTCTTTAATTAATTAACTCGTTATTGAAACCCGCAAATGTATCAGAAGATGCAAAGCACGAGATAACTCGTCGTCGGTATAATAATAACTGCCAACCATGAGTTTTCATGATCAGTAAACAATTGACATTGCATTTAAATTTTTGAAGATCAAAGTTTGTTTGAGAAGCAAGAAACAGGAAGTGAAAAGAAACTGTTATCATAGAATTTACGGTTACATCTAGCCATTTTAACGATAAATTAATGAGCATTGACGTCAGTCTAGAACTGCGTTTAAATTCGTAAAATCTAGTTACCATAAGGGAAGGTTCGTCATAACAATTACCCTGAAATTATTTATAGAAAAGACACAGATACGCGTGGGCGTGTGGGCGTGTGGGCGTGTGCTGCGTGCGCGTGTGCGTGTGTCATAGTATACCTCAAAAATTCATAAAAGAAATTGACAGGTTGTGAAATAGGTCAAAATTTTGACAGGATATTACACAACAGCTGGTGTACAGGAATGAAATACAGCAAATTAGTGTTTCCACCCCTTTGTTAAAAACTAATTATTTGTTCATATATATATATATATATATATATATATATATATATATATATATATATACCAAACACGTTTGATGCTACGTTAAACAATAGTTGGTGTAATTTGACAAAAGAAGAAAGCAAAAATAAACAAGCAAAGACATAAAAAATGTATAATTTTATTTGTTGCCTAGGAGTGACCCAGCTCCACCCTACCTCTTTCCCACCCCAACACAGACACACACACACATATACACACACACACACACACACACACATATATATATATATGTGCGAGCGTGTGCGTGTGTGTGTGTGTATACAGGCTACGATGGATGAATTGTCGTCTAAGCAGTATATGCTGACATCTCATTTCAACAGATATATTTATCAATACACAAAAATATTCTGAAATACTAAACAGTAAATTTATTCAATATAATCACTATTAGCTTCAACCACGGCCTCCAGACAACTTCGGAATCTCTTGCATCTGTTCTGCACGATCTTCTTTTTAAGTTGGTGAATGACCCTATAATCTTCACCTTCAGTTCATTTTTGATGTTATAAAGTGTTTTGTGAGTCTCTCGATCATCTGCGGTGTTAGGTGGTCAGATGTAAGGAATGATGTGTTTGCAAAAATTGTCTGACAGCTATGACTGAATCATCCTGGTTGTATACCATAGTGCAGAGTCGTGTTGCTAGACATAGGACCTTCCAGCAGCAAATCTTTTTGACCCGGTGGTCAAGACACTTGATGTAGGCCAGCGTGTTAAGTCTGAGGTGTTGTGGGGATATAATGGAGGGATATCGTCGCCATCACTAGTGATCACCAAAAACACCATAATCACTTAAGCTTATCCAACTCTTTTCGAATCTTTTGCACTGTCCTCAGATTGATACCCAAACACTTTGAAATGTTCGCATTGGAGTATCCGGTGAAAATGCCAAGCAGTACAGTATGCCGTTTCCAAATTTCTGGCGGTGTGAATTGCATTATGCTCTTCTTTTTCTTACAGACGGTACCCAACTGACCCTACTATACTGTGCTGTCGATGAAATTAAAAAACGTGCATGCGAAAGATTAAAATATAAAATGGCGACAGTTTACCCATCGCATAATGTATATGTATGACGAATCAAATGTGAAAATCACAATAAAAATCTAACTTACTTAAATACGTGTTTTGTTCCAATAGGAAACTTTTTTCAAGCTGTTAATGGTTTCACCGATGTTGTTAATCTTATAACTATAGTAATCTAATGAGCGAATATTAGTCGTAGCACAATGGCAAGCAGTGAGGATCAAACACACTATTCAGTTGCAATTAATCTTGCGAGACAAGCTTGTTAACCATTACACCATGTCGAAGTTTCCAAAAAAGATTTCCTAAGCGCATATTATATGTGGCACATGACCGAATGTGTAGATCACTTAGTGAGGACAGAACTCACTTCTTAGTCGTAACTGATCTAGCAAGACAAGCTCTCTCACCCATACGTCAACATGCTAAGTTAGTCTTATAAATATATAATGCAACAATACAATAAAATCGGTTACAATTTTACATGAAAAACGATAAAGAATCAGGAAAACAGACCTTTATATTCAATTTCTTCCCATTAGTCCCAAGAGTTTTTCGAGATGATGGAATCTTGTCGAGATTGTTCTAAGGAAAGAGGAATTAAGAAATATATATTATGGAGACATGCAAGATAGATATCGCTTGTCTCTGAACATAAAAAGACCAAGATGGATTTTTTTTTTTAATAGTATCATCACCAAGCAAGGTGGTTAAAACACAGAAGGTTACTGAGTGAAAAAGAATGAAAAATAAAAATATTAAGGAATGAAAACAACGGAAAATAATAATTAAAAAAAAACAGCAAATAACAATTGTCATTGAATTTAAATTTTTAAAAATCAAATTTGTCTGGAAAGAATAAAAGTAGAAGAAAATTTTAAAAATGTTAAGTATGAGACAAGAAAATGTTAACATAGGATCTACGGTTACATCTAGCCAGTTCAACTGCGAATTGATGAGACCTTGCAAACAATCTAGTACTGTCCTTTAAATTCATAAAGTCTACGAACTATAAAGTTCAACAGAACAATGAATGTATTTATAGAAAAGTCACACGGAAGTTACGTTACGACGATGGAAAAGAGACTCAAGCTGAAATGCCAGGTCATAACCAGTAATATTGCTGATTCTTTTTGGGGTTTTTTATCAAGGATCTCTAAATATACAGCAGGAGCACCTGACCATATATGGCAGAAATATTTAAAACATTGACAATTGGTAAACTTATAAATATGTAAGATCCATTCAGGGGATAAAAATTGTTTAACACGACGCAGTGAACCAATTTTTTGTGCAGCAGGCCCTAGCAATAGATTTAATATAATGTTTTGACTTCATGTCAGCCGAGAATTTAAGCCCGAGAAGGGGTAACGAATCACTCTCATAAAGGTTAACATTAGGCATACTGATGGGAAGCAAGAAAGTATATTTCACGAGATTTATAGAGATAAACTTTGTTTTAGATCGTTTAAAAATAAGAAGCCATTCTTCGTCTCAGTTAACAACAGACAGAAAGTCATTTTAGAGATCAGCTGCCAATTTGAGTCCATCGAACTGGTCATACTTCATGTTAAGACAGGAGTAAATGGTTGTGTCATCAGTATAGATATCAAGTTGAGAACCGATGTCACAAGGAATGTTATTGATGAAAATTAACAACAAAGACAGTCCAAGGAGAGATCACTGTGGATTACTTACATTAGTACAAACAGATCTAGAATAGTTCAGGACAACTTTCATTTCATGATTTGTTAAGAAAGACTGAATCAGTTCAACAATTCGCCTGGAAATATCATTGCCTTTCAACTTATTCGGAAAACCATTATACCAAACCATGTCAAACATTTTCGAGATATCGAAAGAAACAGCCTGAGTTTCAACAGCCTTATCCAAAGATTGATAAACTCTTTCAGCCTTAATCGTTCATACGTTACCAGTTGACCAAGAGAAGCAAAAGCCATATTGCCAAGACTGATATGGCAAACCCTCTTGAACGCTTCCAAGATGCCCAAAGCAACAGTGCAAGATTAACGATTCTGATCTAAAACTTGATAAACTCTTTCAGCAATAATCGTTAGGACATCAGCAGCTGACCTAGAGAAGTGAAAGTTGTATTTCATTTCTGAAATATGACCCTGCGATGTGAGATGCTTAACCAATCTAGAGTTGATTATGGCCTCTAGTAATTTGCCAAACAGAGGTAATAACCCTGCTAGGTAGTTCGAAGTGACAGGTGGTTCACCTCAGTTTTTAAAAACTGGAACATCAAAGGAGGACTTCCAACAAGCAATAAAGTAGTTGTCAAGGAAGCATTCTCTGAGAAGTTTGTTACACAAAATAAGTTCTGGGGAAGAATCTGTCTGAGTGGAAACTTGCTTTTTATTAAAGGAACACGAAAAGAATGGGAATGGTTACTCACCGTGAACACAGGATGGCCTTAAGGAAAATAAAAACAGGTTCAAGGTTCCTAGATTTGAAGGTCCGATCTGGTGGCACAAAGAAATATAACACGACATGGCGTGTCAAAACTGTGAAGGTCCGATGTGGGGGCACTAATGAATATAACACGAGATGATGGGTCCTAGGTTTGAAGGTCCGATTTATTGGAACTAAGGAATATAACACGGGATGACGCGTCCTAGCTATGAACGTCCGATCTGGTGACACTAACGAATATAACACGATATGACGGGTCCTAGCTGTGAAGGTCCTTTCTGGTGGCACTAAGGAATATTAAACAAGATTACGGGTCCTAACTGTGAATGTCCGATCTGGTGGCACTAAGGAATATAACACGGGATGACGGGTCCTAGCTATGAACGTCCGATGTGGAGGCACTAAAGAATATAACACGGCGTGACAGGTCTTAGCTGTGAAAGTCCGTCAGGACATCAGCAGCTGACCTCGTGACTTAATTCGTCCGAAGATCTGCCATAGTAATAAGGATATAGTAATTAAAGCTTCGTGATGCTTGATCTCTGAGATAAAATTTGCTGGGAGGAGAATAGTTCATCGCCCACAAAGTCGCGTAAACTCTTTTTAAAGAATTACTGAGTGAGGTTGTAAGTGAGGTGGATGTATTATGCGGACGTGTAGGTTAGATATCAGTCGATACTGGATTTACAGAAACCAACATTGTAGTTTTCAGAGAAGTATTCTCTAGCGAGTTATGAGGAAGAATCTGTTTAAGTATAAATTTCTTTTCATCAACGGAATACGAAGAAAATGCAGTTAGGCTTTGTTACCGTGAACACAGCTTGCCGGTTCCCAATCGGAAAAGTCTGAGCTGGTGGAACTAAGCAATGTAATTCGTTTTAACATTTTCAATCGCAGTAGCGATAGAGTAATGAGAGGCTTGTAATGTTTCGAGGTTCGACAGTGACGATTATGTAACACCAACCCAGATACTGCTAGATTAGTCCATTTTTAGTCAGATCTAACTCTTGTAACGCTTGAGCATGGTAGCGGAAGTTAATTTTGAAGCTTTAAAATATTTACTTTACTAAGAGGAGAAAGTTCATAGAAATATCATCATATATATACATACAGAGTGCGACGAGTAAATTGTCGTCGTTTTATATTTATAATTTCTCGCATGCTCGTTGTTTGATTTTGATTTCGTCGACTGTACAGTATAGTGGGGTCAGTTGGACATCGTCTGTAAGAAAAATAGCACACTCACACAACTAACTCTACCAGATGAACTGACACAGTTAACTCCACCAGAAATTTGGAAACGGCTTGCTGGGGACAGTGTAGGGGGTTGCTGTGTCTCTAAAATTTTTAATTTAATAAAAACCAGTTTTCCAGTCAACATCATGGTGTTTGGAGTGATCACTCGTGATGGCGACGTTATGCATCCATTTACCTTTCCACAGGGCCTCAGACTCGACACAGAGGCCCACACCAAGTGTCTTGAGCCCTGAGTGAAGATGATGGCTGCTAGAAGAACCTATGTCTGTCAACATGCCACATAAACAGAACCCAGTGTTCAAATATGGGTACCAAGTAAAAATAACGTTTCGGTTTAATTTTTAAGTAATAGTATCTGTCGGATTAATATATATATATATATATATATATATATATATTATTTATTATATATAAATATAAATATTTATATATATATATATTATATCTATTATATCTATATATAAAATATTTATATTTATAATTTTATATATATATATAAAGATTAATTTTAAATTTTAAATTAAAAACAGAATATCTACTTAAATACGATTATCGATCAAAAATAATGTTCAAACAAGTCATTTCAAATTGTCGGTTGTTTATAAACAAGTTTCGTTAATCTTCGTTAATTTCCGTAACATGTTGACATTATGGTACATTTCAGAGCAGATGTGGTTGATGTGATGAATCGAAAATTGTGTTATATAGGCTTGATTAAAACCTTCTTTAGACTGGGGGTTATTCGTGGTCGAGATGTCTCAGCCGTTTCCAGATCAAATGGTTGCTTCCCTGTATGTGGACAAGGGTCGCAGGTTCGAATCCTGCCGAATGACACATTTTAGTAATGAAAATTTATCGTCAATAATCAAGCCAGTAAATATATAATACTGTTTAAATTAAAGACGGAATATCTACTTAAATATGAGTGTCGAACAAAAATAATGTTCAAACAAATCATTTCAAATGGTTGGTTGTTTATAACCAAGTTTCGTTAATTTCCGTTATATATATATTAATCCGACAGATACTATTACTTAAATTAAACCTAAACGTTATTTTATCTATCTCATTATCCTCTTTTACTTTCTAAGATTAAATTAATTCCCAGAAATTAAACTTGAAAAGAGATCTGGAATGTAACCGGTCGTTTATTTTAGTTTTTAGCATAGAAAAATGTCATCAACATTTCGCTTCTTCCTTGCTATTGTTAAGTTTTGTACCACTGAGAATCTGTTCAAGTATAAATTATAAATTCTTTCTATTTTTTAATACTTTAAGTTTTTTTTTTTTACATATTTGTAAAACACTGTCATCCAGTAACTTACAAAAAACCCTACAGGCTATTAATAGCGAAGACCGTCTACCGTTCATACATTTCACACACACATATCTATAATTTCAACACATATTTGTAAAATATTATTATATTCACTCTTTCACTCCCACGCATTTTATATAACATGCGTTTCCTCTGCAAGACACGTTATGTTAGCAAGTAGTGATTGGTCAATCCGGACTGGTCATCCAGTGTTCACGTGTTAAATCCTATTTTCTTGCGCAACTAGGAGCGCCCATTTGAGCAGGGGACACACGTGTTGCTAGCCAGTTAGGGCTCAGTTGTCCGCGGTAGTGGCCATGCTATCGCGGGGATATGTTTCTTAGTTTTTTACCTAACTCACTTACACACCGCACTAATTGCAGGTAACAATTAGTTGCTCGAATTTCTTTCTTTCACATACATGCATGTGCACAATCATTTCCCAATACAAACTCCGATGGGAACTCAACCAACTGTATGTATTTCTACCTTTCAGAATTTTATTCCAATCAATCTTTCATTGGCTTTCTTCTAATGAACATTTAACTTCTTTAACAGTTAAAGGGAGAGAACTTCCCCTTCTTTGCATGCTTTCTCAACCAATATTTTGTACCTTCGTTTATACATGTTTATTTCGGTTACCTTGACGTCTTCGTTGTTTCTTATTTCCTCTGTCATGTGTCGAATCCCAAATATAAATATAGTAACAACCGCCCATAATTTTTTTTTACCCAATTTCGAATTTTTCGACGTAAATGGTGAAAGTTTTCAAAGTGGCTTCGCTGTTTGAAGGAAATTCTTTAAGGGTAGGGTCGGTGTAGCAACGGTCATTATGAACTCCTCTTCGCAGCGGGTCATCCTTCCCTCTCTCTCTCTCTCTCTCTCTCTCTCTCTCTCTCTTCCGATTTCAACTAACCCAAGATGGCGGGTAACAGCAGTAAATTTTCTGGGAAAATTAAAGAACGGAATCCTAGTTCGGTATTTCTGCTCAACTTTTTCAGTCTGTCCTACCTAACTGGTATGTTTATTACCGCATTTTATTTTAATTTTTGTCTGTTTAATTTTTGACTTTAATTTGTCTGAATTTTTTAACAGGGGTAGTATTCTGCTATTGTAAATAATTTTTGCGTTTAAATTATGTTTTGACTTATACTAAAAACTTACTTTTTTTTATTGGAGAAGATAGTACCCACCATCACCTTGTTTTACACTCCACCCCCTTCTTATGAACAGGAGTAGAGGTGATCGCCTTGTTTCTTGTTTGGAGTTTCCGGTACATTTTCCTTCGACTTCGGTCGTGGTTTCCAATCTTCTCACTTTCTTTTTTGTTTATTTTTTTTTCAGTTGGAGTAGATAGACTGAACTATCGCTCGGTTCACACTCCACCCACGTCTATTGAACAGGTGAAGAGGCTCATCCCTTGTTCCCTGTTCAGGATGTGGTTTCCGGCTTTCTCTTTTACAATCTTTTCACTTTCTTTTTTTGTTTATTTTTTTTAATTGGAGTAGATAGACTGAACTATCGCCCGGTTCACACTCCACCCACGTCTATTGAACAGGCGTAGAGGCTCATCCTTTGTTCCCTGTTTAGGACGTGGTTGCCGGCTTTCTCTTTTCCAATCTATTCACTCTTGCGTAGCCCCCTGCACACCAGTGGCCTTACCGCCTTGCTCGGGGTGATGTGATTAAAGAAAAAAAAAAATATATATATATATATATATATATATATATATATATATATATATATATATGCCCGAATGGGTCAAATTCTGGTAGAGTTAGTGGCAAATGTGTCTTCGGGATGCTTTTTCTTGTTATTCAAACATATGCTTATATTATTTTATTACTAGTGTATATTTTACATAAATTGTTATAAATTCTTAAATACAAATCTGTTACTACTTATTGCAATTTTTATTTGCTAACATCACCATCTAAAATATAAGGGCATATGTTTTTCTTTGTAAGACCAAATGTCTGACAAATTTGATTTACAGAGAGGAAACACGCTATAAATTAACGCTGTGTGTTTTTTTAATTAATTTTCATATATATATATATATATATATATATATATATATATATATAATGAGTATTCTTATTAATTATGTACCAGGAGCAACATCTTTTGTCATAAAATATGCAATATTTTTATTGTTTCTTCAAGTCTTTTCCACATCCCACACATTCAGCACGAGCCACCCTATTTCATTCTGCTTCTCGCCACCCGGCCTTCCTATGAAAGAAATGGAAACCGGAAGTAATACATATTTGTTTCTTACTTTGTTAGGAAACCTTGTCACAGTTTAATTTTCAGAAATAAACCTACGGAAAATAACCTAATAACAGCTGTACGATATTTTCCAACTTCGGGAATTTGTCTAAAAAAGGGGAAAGTATGAATCACTTTCCCCTCCCTCCAGCTATGGGATGAATAGCAGAACAGATTGGGTTTTATAGCCTTGGTTAGCAACCAGTCTAACGCAGAAATAAAAGGCTCCCCCTACTGCGATAAAATCTTCTGCCTAGTTATTCATGAGTCAAAAAAGACATGATCGCCTATGCGTGTATTACGTAGGGCGCTGAACTGACTGACTTGATTTTGGCATCCCCAATTTGTAGTTTCCATTTTGGATAGTCCCTTTTGCTAACGACCATACATTTTCTAAGAATTAGTGATTTATCCTTCCTCACTTTCCTTCACTACTATATTTAGGAGTTCCTACAGTTTTTTTCTTTCTCTGTCTGCCACACTAATCTTAATATATAATTAATATAATCTTAATATACAATTAATATAATCTTAATATAAAATTAATATAATCCTAATATACAATTAGTATAATCTTAATATATAATTAATATAATCTTAATATAAAATATATAACCTAAATATATATTTAATATATTACTTTGACAATTTCTATATGCCTACAGATTTTTAAATCACATTTTTATTTTATCTTTTATAACACTTATTGAAAAGTTAAATTTCTCTACTTGCTTGATTTTGACATCTCCAATTTGTAGCTCACTTTTTGGGCTGTCTCTTTTGCTGACCACCACACATTTTATTTTCTTGGAATTAATGGTTTATCCTTTATCACTTTCCTTTACTACTACGTTTAGGAGTTCCTCTATTTTTCCTTTCTGGGTTTATTACACTAACCTTAACATATGATTAATATAACCTTAATTTCGGTTCACACTCCACCCACGTCTATTGAACAGGTTAAGAGGCTCATCCCTTGTTCCCTGTTTAGGATGTGGTTTCCGGCTTTCTCTTTTCCAATCTTTTCACTATCACGTAGCCCCCTGCACATCAGTGGCGTTACCGCCTTGCTCGGGGTGATACGATTAAAAAAAATTAATTAATATATTAATTTTACTGTTCATATTTCTGTGTCACATATTTCTGTTATCTCTCATAACCAGTGTCAATTCTAATAGGGAAGCATAAGGGGCCACACCCTCAATTGACAGCCTCGGTTAACCCCTCCAATTTCATAAGCTTCAAAGATTTATGGAGCTGATCAATCTCTGATGAGATTTGATCTTCAGCACTTATCTCTCTACGTTTTCTTCTTCATTTAGCTTTTTAAGGAAACATACAGAGACCAGTTTGAAAGAAAAACAAACAAAATAAAACAACCAGATATATAGAAACATACATGTTGTTAGAGAGGGAAAGAGACTTATAGTCATATTTTCATATCTGATGGAAGACGTTAATTAGAGATAATATCCCCAACTTTATTATTTGTGCTTCAAAAATGTTTTGTAGAGGGAAAAAAGTTAGAGTAGACACATCACATTGTTCTGCTAGTATTGACGTTAGTATTAACCCTTTGATTTTGATTTGAAATTAACCTCTTATGTTCCAACAGCTTGAGAGTGGAAAAGAGGGCAAGAATAGATTGGAACTCCACTACTATGAATGAAAAGTAACTCCGTTAAATTTAATGAAGTAACACACTTATACTCAAACTCATTCCTAAGTTGTGTATACGATAGTGGTGAAGTATGAAAATGAAGACACTGCTTGATTCTGCCCTTTCCTCTTTAGAAAAATCTCAGCCCCTTAGTGCCCCCCACCACTTTCAGATTTTCACAATCGCTACTGCTTATAACACGTCTTGGAGAGTTAAATTTCTCAACTTGCTTGATTGAATCTCCAATTTGTAGCTCACTTTTGGAGCAGTCCCTTTTACAAGAGGCCCTACATTCTTTTCTTTTATAATTGATAGTTTTTTTCCCTTCTCCCTTTGCTTTACGGTATTATTTAGGACTTCCAGTTTTTTGTTGTTTTTTTGTTTTAATATAATAAATTACTGGTTTCAATATATTTCATTTAAAATCAATTAAAATAAACTAACACTTAAAATCAGAATTCGTCACTACAAACGATTTCAAGAAGTACATCTGTAATCCTCCTTTCTCCTTCACCTCCGCCTTTTCCTCCTCTTCTTTGTGCCATTAGACTATAAGATTATAAGGCCACAGTGACAATGCACTAGGTGTAACTGCTGTAGTTTCTACAGTAAATACGTTTTACGGTGTCAGTCAGTCAGTTAAGTGTCATACGTGATACACGCTTTGGACGATCATGTCTCGAAAGAGACATGACTGACTGGGCAGAAGATTATCCCGCAGTAGGTTGTCCTTAACTCAAATATACTATAATATTCCTTACACCAGAACAACACATTCCTACTTACAATTTTCATTCAGTCAGTTAAGTGCCATACGTGATACACGCTTTGGGCGATCATGTCTCGAAAGAGACATGACTGACTGGGCAGAAGATTATCCCGCAGTAGGTTGCCATTAACTCAAATATACTATAATATTCCTTACACCAGAACAACACATTCCTACTTACAATTTTCATTCAGTCAGTTAAGTGCCATACGTGATACACGCTTTGGGCGATCATGTCTCGAAAGAGACATGACTGACTGGGCAGAAGATTATCCCCCAGTAGGTTGCCATTAACTCAAATATACTATAATATTCCTTACACCAGAACAACACATTCCTACTTACAATTTTCATTCAGTCATTTAAGTGCCATACGTGATACACACCTTGGACGATCATGTCTCGAAAGAGACATGACTGATTGGGCAGAAGATTATCCCGCAGTAGGTTGCCATTGCTTTCTGCGGTAGACTGGTTGCCAGCCAAAGCTATAGAACCCAATCTGTCCTATTATTTAACTCATAACTGGAGGGAAAAGACGGATTAATACCTTTACCAAGGGTATTTGTGCGTAAGTAAATGCAAAGAATTCAACTGGAATTCGAACTCGGCTCCCTGATTTGTCGTTCCGAGCCGATGTCCATTGCACCACAACGCACATACGTAGTAGATAGCCCTAATCAGACGGTGTTGGGTTGTCCATCTCCTAGACTGGTTGCCAACTAATGCTGGAGAACTTAGTCTGTTTAATTCATAGTAAAATAGAAATATAATTCGTAGCTTTCATAAGGGTAATTGTGCGAAAGTGAACGAGCTAAACTGAACCGAAATTTGAACTCGGCACACCAGACGGTTTTGAGTTGTCCGTCTCCTAGACTGGTTGCCAACTAAGGCTGGAGAACTTAGTCTGTTTAATTCATAGTAAAATAGAAATATAATTCGTAGCTTTCCTAAGGGTAATTGTGCGAAAGTGAACGAGCTAAACTGACCCGAAATTTGAACTCGGCACACCTGTTCCATTTTCTGTGCTACTCACGCACATCTGTAATGACTAAAAAATGTAATGAAAGCAAAAAAAAACAACAACAACAAAAAACATAAAAAAAACAACTATATATTCAAACACGGGAAACGCGGTAGAGAACCTAAGCTATTTTCTATTTAAACAAACATGATTAAGATAATCTTTTTAGGATGTTGTCTGATGAAAGAAACAATATCGTTGAAATAAAAAGAAAATCGCCTTGATAAAAAAATAAAAATAGCATTTTACTACTGGGATTGTAACATGAAAGAAAGCAGGTGTCCAACTCTTGTCATCACTTGCCTCGGAAATGTAGGCACTTTACCTCTAACATTATAGTTATTAAAATCCGGGCCGTTGAAATCAGATTAAATCTCAACAATAGAATTAATAAACATTTTTTTTAAAAAAGGGGAACACAGGTGGGCTAGCAAATCAAAATCTCTTAATAGATCCGTTTATCGAAAGAAAAGAATATGCAAGAGCATAACACGTGTTGGATTTCAATTAAACCATTGTAATATTCCAGCTCAGACTGGACTTGAAATCAATTTATCTTTTTGTTGCTCTTATAAATTTAAGCTTTCTATCACAAGATTTCAGTAATTTCCTGAGGTGTAAGGTTGTATTTCAAGCGCCGAACATTGATCTGATGAGGCAATCGTGCCTCTCATCATATACATGTCAAAACTGGAGTTTCTATCAGTGAATTTTTACAATTCTCCTTTGCTGACCTGCGTGTTGAACTCGTGACCTAAAAATGACCTAGGTGAATTTCAAGCTCATTCCCGATTTTATTCATGTGTGATGGATCTGTCAGTCAATTAAGTGCCGTACGTGATACACGTTTGGGCGATCATGTCTTGAAAGAGACATGACTGACTGGGCAGAAGACTTTCCCGCAGTAGGTTGTCATTGCTTTCTGCGGTAGACTGGTTGACGACCAAGGCTATAGAACCCAATTTGTCCTGTTATTTAACCAATAACTGGAAAGGAATAGACGGATTAATACCTTTCCCAAGGGTATTTGCGCGCAAATGGATGCAATGAATTCGGCTGGAATTTGAACTCGGCTCCCCGATTTGTCGTTCTGAGCCGATATCCAATGCACCACAACGCACATCTCATCATATACATGTCAAAACTGGAGTTTCTATCAGTGAATTTTTACAATTCTCCTTTGCTAACCTGCGTGTTGAACTTGTGACCTAAAAATGACCTAGGTGAATTTCAAGCTCATTCCCGATTTTATTCATGTGTGATCGATCTGTCAGTCAATTAAGTGCCGTACGTGATACACGTTTGGGCGATCATGTCCTGAAAGAGACATAATTGACTGGGCAGAAGACTTTCCCGCAGTAGGCTGCCATTACTTTCTGCAGAAGTCTACAGAATGCAATCTGCCCCGATATTTAATTCATAGCTGAAGAGAGAAGCGATGGATACATACCATTCTCAAGAGTATTTGCGCCAAAGTGAATACAAAGAATCTAACTGGAATTTGAACTCGGCTCTCCGATTTCTCGTTTTGAGCGGAATGGCCTGGAATGAGCAATCAGAAAGCCCAGTTTCAATTTCAGTTGAGTTCGTTGCATTCACTTACGAGCAAATACCCTTACATCTCTGCTCCTCCCAGCTATAGGTAAAATAGGACAAACTGGGTCCTATAGCCTTGGAAGGCAAGCGATCTGGGAGAAAGACAACACTGAATTCAAAACCTGAGAAGGGTTGTTTGTAGACTTTGTGTCACTCTGTATACCAGTTCTCTGTCTTCGGCTCTATCAAAAAGTGTAGTCGGTATTGTGCCACTATAATCAAATCCAGTGTGAGAATAGTCTGGTTCTTCTGTTCTAAGAACTGAGCTATTGGACCCTATACATGAAAAAAATTAGGTAAGTGTTCTCCACATAAATATAAGGGTTTTACTTTTACAAACTTTAGGGTCTGGTCCCTCACACCGAACCAAGGAGAAATTCTATATAAATATATATTCGCAAATCCACTGTTTTTGAGTTATTATGTTTAAAGCAAGTATCCTCGGTAATATAGTGGTAATGCGGATGTGCGTTGTGGTTCAGTGAATATCGACTCGGAACGAGCAATCAGGGAGCCGAGTTCGAATTCCAGCTGAATTCCTTACATTCACATAGGCGCAAATACCCCTGGGAAAGGTATTAATCCGTCTCTTCCTTCCAGTTATGGGTTAAATAACAGGACAGATTGGGTTCTATAGCCTTGGCTGGCAACCAGTCTACCGCAGAAAGCAATAGCAACCTACTGCGGGAGAATCTCCTGCCCAGTCAGTCATGTCTCTTTCGAGACATGATCGCCCAAGCGTGTATCACGTATGGCACTTAACTGACTGATACGGTGTGTTGCCATGTATACTAGATTATATTTCTTATTTGTGTACATTTGTGACTAATCTGTCTATAATGTTTAATGTGTGTAGTAGTGAGCTAACTGATAAATGTCCCGTTTAATAATGGCAGGATATTCATATCGTGAGTAGACAGATATGATTTTTACATACGGCCACGCGAATAATAATGGATTCCGATTGCGTTTCCAGACAGAATGCAGCCGAGTCATCCAACCGTTGCTGCTGTTTATCGGCGCGTTGCTGAGACAGGACCCGTGGCATAACAAAATATGTATCGGGGAAAACCCAGATTGGCTCGTACGCCTGACCACGAAGAACATATTCCGCACACTGTCGGGGATGATCCAAGTATCAGCACACGTCAAATGGCCCTAGCATGTTTTACATCTCATAGCGGGTAATTCAAGAGCAGCTCCTGTGTCACACCCATTACCGTCCACGCAGCCGTATGTAAAAATCCTATCTGCCTGTTTATGATATGAATATCCTACCATTGTTAAACGGAACACATCTCAGTTAACTCCCTACTATATACAGAGTGCGATGGATAAAATATAGTCTAAATTACGCAAAAATGAAAATATTACTGATATCTCATTTTCGCAGATATATTTACCAAAATTATATAAACTTATCTTGAAATACTAAATACTAAATATACTAAAATAGTACATTTATTAAATAATAGTAAAATCGCCATTGGCTTCACACACAGCCTCCAGACAACTTTAGAATCTCTTGCAACTCTTATTGACAGTCGCCATGTTGATGAATCCTGCCATAATTCTTGCCTTTAATTCATCTTTGTTGTTACAAGGAGTTTTCTTGGTCTCTGGTTCATCAAGGCTCCACGTATAATAATCAAGAGATTTGCAGACTGAGGAGTTAGGCGATCAGATACAGAAGGTGAAATGGTTACAGAAATTGTCTGATTGCCTTGACTGTATTCTCCTGCATGTGTGGCATGATGCAGATTCCTGTTGCCAACATAGGGTCTTCCAACAGCAACTCTCTTAAACAAGAACCGAAAGCACTTGATGTATGCCCCCGTGTTGAGTCTGAGGCCCTGTGGGAAAGTGAATAGTAGCATAATGTCGCCATTACTAGTGATCACTCCAAACACCTTCGTAATCACCATTAGACTCACCAAACTCTTTTCGAATTCTCTGAATTGCTCTCAGATTGTCAGCCAAACATTCTGAAATGTTCGTATGCCTTTTCAAATTTTCCGGTGGGGTGAATTGCACCAGACTGCTCTTTTTCTCACAGGTGGGTCCCACCTGACCCTACTATACTGTGAAGTAGACAAAATCAAACGCAAACAATGCGAATGCGCAAAATTAAAAATATAAAATAACAATAATTTACCCATGGCACCCTCCTTTGTGTATGTGTGTACATGCGCATGCATGTGTGGATAGATAGATAGATAGATAGATAGATAGATAGATAGATAGATAGATAGATAGATAGATATAGACAGACTGAGATAGATAGATAGATAGATAGATAGATAGATAGATATGGACAGACTGAGATAGATAGATAGATAGATAGATAGATAGATAGATAGATAGATAGATAGATAGATCCTATCTATCGTTGTATTCCTTTTAACAGAAGTTCAATTAATTACAGTTATTTTAATTTTTATTTGCAATAGATGTTATTGGAATAATTATTTTTATTATTCGTCATGTGCTGTGTCCCTTCAGGGCGTAGGCGATCATGGACTTCCATTTGTCCTTGTCCCTTGTTGCTCTTAATATTATTCCTCTTGGTATCTCTCCCAAAACCCGTTGCCTCATCTCTTTGTTCAAGCTGATCAAATATGTCCTGCGCTGCTTTTCCTTGTCTCTCTTTCCCTTTATCCGTCCTGTGAATACCAGATTCTCCTAACACTCCTTCCTCATTACGTGTTCCAGTGACCTTATCTGTCTCTTCCTGATGATAAGTATTAGTTTTCTTCTGGGGTTTGCATCCTCTCCAAGACCTTCGTCGTTGCTCAGGTGCTTGGTTCGTGGTATTCTCAGCATCCTTCTGTAGTATCACACACAGATTATATAAGATTACTTAGATTAAACATAGTTTTGCAGCATATTATAATTCTCAAAGTTTTATTTTGATATATTATATCAAAATATCATAGTTTTGCAGCATATTTATAACTCTCAAAGTCAGTAAAAAACAAACAAACCGAAATCATCTTCTGAGGCAAACTCTTTTTGAAATAGTAAAAAACATAAATGCCCCCTTTTTGTGCGCCTAGGTTTTTTTTTCTAGGTATTTTTTTTTGTTTTTTTTTGCAAAATGATAATTGTTTTTTTTTATTGTACATGTTTGTTTCTTTCTCACATTTATTTCAAAACACGTAACGGTTGCAAACAAGTGTGCATGCATTTATGTATTTATTTAGCATCAAGTCAAAGTGAGACACTTTTCCAGACATGCAAATTACGTTTAACGATAACACACCAATATAGCTTCTTAACCTATGAAGTACTTATTAAACACCATAGATATTTGTTTATAAAAAAAAATAGTTCTACTAGTAGTGAATTGCATAAAAAATTTTGTTTTATGTATATTTAAATTTATATAATTATTTTCTTATAATGCATTATGTGTTTATTATATTTCACAAAGATAATGTTTGCAATGTAATATGCAAGTGTTTGTTTACATACATGAATTACTATAAGAATGAGTACTGAAAAAAAAATAGTTGATTTTCTATTAATTTGAGGCTTAAAACAGAAAAACGACCAGATTTCAAGAACTACTTGTCTAATTCACCAGGGATTAAAGACAGAATATGTTTCCTAAATATATATATATATATATATATATATATATATGTGTGTGTGTGTGTGTGTGTGTGTGTGCGTGTGTGTGTGTGTGACATTTCTATCTATCTATCTATCTATCTATTTCAACATCTTGGGTTTTGATCAACAACTGTTTGCAATTGTTTGTTGCCAAGACTGCATGGTCGTCTTCATCTTCAAGATTTTCATCAACAACACGGAATTTCTGGAACCACCTTCGTACTGCTGTGATTACTTCTAGACCCATCTCCCCATTCTTTGTTGATATTGGCAGAAGTTTGGGAGGCACTGTGGCCAAGTTTGAACTCATGCAGGAAAAGTAAACGAAGATCACGTTCATAATTAATGGCTTCTATGTTTCAAGAATATTTCTGCATAAAAATTATTATATACCATTATTATTATTTAATATCTTTTTTTTTTAATATTTGTATCATGGTAATCTTGTTCTCTGTTTAGGACGTGGTTTCTGGCTTTCTCTTTTCTAATCTATTCACTCTTGCGTAGCCCCCTGCACACCAGTGGCCTTACCGCCTTGCTCGGGGTGATATGATTAAAAACAAAATCCCTATCGACCATTTTCAGAACTCTAGGGTCTCTAGGAAAAACGACTGAGATATACTGCTTGGATGAGCAAATTTCTTGTGAATCAACTGAGTGGTTGACCAATTTCAGGATTCAAGAAAGGCGGTAATGTCACTGATGTGCAGGGAGCTACGTAATAGTAAAAAGATAAGAAAAGAGAAAGCCAGAAACCACATCCTAAATAGGGAACAAGGGATGAACCTCTTCACATGTTCAATAGACGTGGATGGAGTGTGAACCGGGCGATAGTTTAGTCTATCTACTCCAATTGAAGAAAAAAAAAGTGAGGAGATTGGAAAAGAGAAAACCAGAAACCGCATCCTAAACAGGAAACAAGGGATGAGCCTCTTCACCTGTTCAATAGACGTGGGTGGAGTGTGAACCGGGCGATAGTTTAGTCTATCTACTCCAATTGAAAAAAAGAAAAGTGAAAAGATTGGAAAAGAGAAAACCGGAAACCGCATCCTAAACAGGAAACAAGGGATGAGCCTCTTCACCTGTTCAATAGACGTGGGTGGAGTGTGAACCGGGCGATAGTTTAGTCTATCTACTCCAATTGAAGAAAAAAAAGTGAGGAGATTGGAAAAGAGAAAACCAGAAACCGCATCCTAAACAGGAATCAAGGGATGAGCCTCTTCACCTGTTCAATATATATTTTTAAATGGTTACATCAGCTACATCCAATCTTCTGTCCCTTACCCCAATGCAATATAGTCTCCGAAGTCGACTTTTTTTATTATCGTATCGCATCAAGCAATGCATTATACTGACACTGTTGTGCAGGGGCTACATAGGAGGAAAGTTATGAAAAGTAGTGACGGAATACGGGGTATGTCAGAAAGCGGGTAGGAGAGGGATGCGAATACTGCAGTAATGAGATGAGAGCATGAGAGAGAGGATGCAAGTTAGTGAGACGGGAGATGTCTATTGACTTTATATTTAAATTCTTGAAGATTGTAGCTGTCGCGGAAGCAAGTAAATGGAAGGGAATTCCACAGGCGGAAGGTGCGAGAAAAGAAGCTGATTAAGTAGAATTTGCGTTTACATTTTATTGGTTCCACAGTAAAAAGGAGGCACCTAGTTGCTAATCTTGTGGCTCGAGTAAATTCGTATATAGGGAGCACCAGGGATATAAATACATCGGAGCAGAAGTCGTGAAAGTATTTGTAGAAGAGACACAGGGAAGCCACACTGTGCCGGTGAGAAAGTGGCTGTATCCGAGCAGCCAAGTCGGGACCGATCACATTGCAGATTCTCCGTTAGATTTTGTCAAGGACACCTAGGTGGATAGCAGGAGAACCCGATCAGATATGGCAGCAGTATTCAATGCACGGGCAGATCGTAGATTTGTATAAACTTATATTTGTTTTAGTTACATACAGTCCTACTTACCTGCATTCGAGAAGAAACGCTTACCAGTTTTCATTTAATTTCATTATATTTGGAAATATTACACGCATGCGCACCTCTACATAGCCCCACATACAAAATCATTTATCCCCATTTATGTGAATGCACATGGATACATATTTACATGAAACTACACAGATTATCACTTTACTCAATCGTGCATAATCACGCTTGTGCAGAGAAATTTAATCCCAGTTCTCCGAAGAGTCTTCAAATGCACGACTGAAAGCTGTAATCTATTTGAATGTCTTGGGCTGATGTGTCACTCCCCCGTGCATGCGTTCAGTAAAGTGAATAGCCTTAAACTGATTAGAAGGTCGTCATTTGTGAGCATTGGTAAAATGAAATGATTGGCCTCAAGTTTAGTTTAGAGTCGATGTTAAATTCAAGGTTTCCCTTTTCTTTTGCATTGCCACATCAGTGAGAACAGACACTGCGTCAATTTCAAGTCCCGTCGACAATATGAAACACTGAGACTTGTAGCAAAACTTAGAAAGGTAATAACATTCGCTTCATGCGCTTAAATGGAAGTAAAATCAAATTTAGCTTTATTTTCTTATGTTGAAAACGTACCCCTGTGTATAGAATAGTTGTAACAAATTATGAATATGTATGAAATTATGCATGGAAGAGAAGGACCAATTAAACAAAGAATAAATTGCACTATGGATAGTTTTATCCAACCTGACAAAATTGCTGCCAAACCAAAGAATTAACCTTAGAATTCGAATTGTGGTTTTCAATAGTCATATCAGATCGAGACTTCTTTTAATCATTTCATGCCAAGTAAAGCAATAAAGCCACTAAAACGCAAGGGGTGGGGGTTACTGATTGTTAGAGAATATGAAAAAACACAATTAAAGACAGAGAACAATTAAAGAACAGGAATTAAGAAAACAGAATATAATTTTTGACATTGGATCTAAATTTGTGAAGCTCAAATTTGACTGAGAAGCAAAAAGCCAGAAGAGAATTCCACAAGCTAGATGTGCGATAGAAGAAACTGTTAGCATAGAACTTACGGTTACAGTTAGGCATTTCAAGTGTAAAATGATGAGATCTTGCAGCCAATCTAGTACTGCGCTTCAATGAATAAAATCTAGGGACCATAGAGAAACGTTCATCAGAACAATTACCATGAAAGTAGTTATATAAAAGGTACAGGAAAGCTACGTAGTAATGGTGGGAAATAAATTGAAGCCGAGCTACTGGGTGTCATGTATGGCGCCAAACTCTTTTAGAAATATATAAACTGTCAGCTGTAAATAATTGTTTTTGCAGAAAAATGATTTAAAATCACTTCGAGAGAATGGCGCATTTAGGTCATACCGAAACTATCTTTTTTTCATAATTTGCGAACTGGCGCTATATAATCGCAAACAAATAATCTACCAAATAACAAAAAAAAACACATTACTTGAGGCCAGTAGTAACAACTAAAATGGATAGAATATATAACTCGAAAAAAATAATCAAGATGTTGACGTTTCAACTTATTTCAAACGAAAGATTAGGAAAGAAACTCCCATCGATATCGGAACGAGAAATAAAAGCTGGGGAATTTGAGAAGCCTATTTTCTTGAAGAATTGTTTTATAGAATGATTCTATAAATTTTCGCAGACAGCAGCACTGGCTGCTCGGTCTATAAATGCTTAATGTTTCCACATAAAGAAATTGCTATTTCCATTACAGTCATTCTTCCGGTTCAGCGATTCTGCCTTCGGTTATTTCCCTTGCACTCAAAATCTGGTCTGTATTCAAGGTAGTATCAGAATGTTCACACAGACTAAGGCAAAAAAAAATCATTGTATTTCATACAAACTATGCCAGATTTTATTATGCAAGTGAATATTTCCAATATGAAATTGATATTAAACAACTTGTAGAATTGTCAAGAAATTTGTCAATTAGTATTTGACTTTTTCGCTTTGCCAACGGTAGCTTAAGTTAAACTGGACATAAACTATTAGGTTATGACAAAAATAATGGCCGCTCAATGTGTTGTATTTTGAAAAGCCATTTTAACATAGTATTCACGGTAGATGTTAGGTGAATTTTGGTATATATAATAATGAAAAACATGGTCATGAAAACAAATTCAAGGGTTCCACAAAAGTAACAAATTTGAGAAGCTCTGCATTCAAAAAACCACGCAATTAAATCAGTAAAATACTCCATGTCAGCATAACCTTTGGCAGTTGAATACTGTAACTTGGAGATAACTCTGAAATTACTGCAGTTTCAATATATTTTCGCCTTGATAAATTGTTTTCTCTTTTTATCAAACGGAGATATTAAGCATGTATATAAGTGTTGTGACCTCGTCACTATATTATTGTGGTCCGTTGAGGCCAGATATAAAGACATAAAAAGGGAATAGTGTTAAACAAATATATTACAAAGGCTGTAGTACAAACATATGTGAAGGAAAAAATCACCAAAAAACGGTCACAAATGAAGAAGAAAGTGATCTTTATTCAAGACAACGCACCGTGTCACAAGTCGATCGTAACGATGGCAAAACTACATGAATTGCCCTTCGAATTGCTTCTACATCCACCCTATTCTCCAGATCTGGCCCCCAGCGATTGCTAGCTGTTTGCAGACCTCAGGAGAATGTTTTAAGGGAAATAGATTTGACTCCAATGAAGAAGTGATATCGGAAACTGAGGCTAAAGACAAATGGTTCTTCCAAAAAGGCATCGAATTGTTAGAGAAGCATTGGAATCAGTGTATCATCATAAAAGGAGACGATGTTGATGAATAAAGTCGAATTTTGCCTAAAAGTTGTTATTTTATTAGTTAGGCCTAGGATTTATTGAGTAATATGATAATTTAGGGGTGTTAAAATTAAAAAGCCATCTTTTGTCTCAGTTAAGAATAGATTGAACGTCGGTTCCAATCTAGTAGAAAATCACTGCAAAATAATTCTCCCTCCCCATTTTATAAACGAAACTAGATTGTTCTTATACACTTTAATATTAATAGAGAAGCAGTTTATATTTCCAAGTGTCCTCCGTTCAGCCGCATTTATAGATTTAGTAGAGAAGAAAGAAAATACAAATCCACTTACAGGAAGTAGTTAAAGAAATAGGAAAGAAAGGACATGTCATCTATCAGAAAACGGAATGCATGGTAATCAGTAAAAAAAGGACCCCAAAATGCCAATTACATGTTGGGGATACTAAAATCAAACAGGTGAAGAAATTTAAGTACCTGAGAGGTGTTCTGACAGAGGACGGAAAGGGCGATACGGAGATCTGAAAGCGCATTGGCATAGCCAAGGATGTATTCCAGAAGCTGAGTAGAGTATTAAGCGACAAGAAAATTTCGCTGAAAACGGAAGAAGAGAGTACTGGATTCTTGTGTGATGTCTGTCCTTCATTATGGCAGGGAATGATGAACAATTTCATCCAAGATAAAAAAAAAGACTTGAAGCAACCAAAATGTGGTTCTACAGAAGGATGCTGAGGATATCATAGACGGAGCACACAAGCAATGACGAGGTTTAGGAGAGGATGGACACTCAAAGGAAGCTGATACTTAACATCAGGAAAAGACAGCTGAAGTTTTTGGGACATGTAATGAGAAAGGAGGGCTTGGAGAGCCTGATTCTCACGTGACCTATAGAGAGAAAGAGAGACAAGGGAAAGCAGCGCACGACATACCTGATGGAGGTAAATATATGGATGGTGGGGTGTGGTTTGAGTGGAATAACAGGTGAAGGTATATTAAGAGCAACGAAAAAAGTGGAGAGCCATGATCATCTACGTCATAAAGAAACACGCCACATAGAAGAAGAAGTATTGTTAAGTGTATGCCTAAATGCGAATCCATGGATACGATGGGAGAAAATCCGAGTCAAAGGATTACGGCGTTTATGGTTAAGTTGACAACAACATCGTTATTATACTAATCCCCTCTTATAAAGATTTGATTTCAATTACAACAAATGCGTCCCTAAAGACATTTAATCTCAGCTCTCCTTACAAATGCTTACCAGTCGAATAAGGCAAAATATCCATGAAAACTGAATGAAACTTCTTGATAATGGACAATCTTGACGTCTCTTTATAATGTAGCCTAAGAAAAAGATGGAATCATAAGGAACTAGTTATAAAAGTAAAAGGAAGAGAGAGAGAGAGAGAGAGAGAGAGAGAGAAGAAAGACGAAGTAGAAAATAAAAATGAAACCTTGTACATTGAAAGAGAAAAAGTCAAACGGGATAAATACATGAAGTTAAATGTGTATAGAAAAGAAAATAACAGCAAACGGGAGATTGGGTTGGAAAATCGACCAGTAAAAGAACATCAAGAATGAAGACGAATAGAAGAGAAATGAAGGAAGCAGACGTTAAAAGAAGGAAAAAAGGATAAACAATAAAAGAGGCGTGACTGAAATGACAGATTGCTAAGGATATCAAGAGCGAGCAAATCTGGCGGAAAAAAAAGTAGTAACAACAGGAGAACGGCTGAAAAAGAAAAGGAAAAAAATAATAATACACAGGAACGCCTGAAAACAACCAAGAGAGAAAGAAGGAGCCAAAGGGGAGGAAAAGAAAGGATAAACAAATCCGAGAAAAAAATGAAGTGGGCAGATTGTTTTATAACATTGTTCCTGACAACTAGACAGAGACACAATAACAACAGTACAGAAACCAAGGTGAGGGTCGGGGTAAAAAACAAAACAGAACGAGTGACACGAGGAAAACAGTTGAAGCTAGGCGGACGGTGTGGTCCAGGGGAGGTGGCAGATGTTCTGACAAGTTGAGCAATCAGGAAATCCTGGCTCAAGTATAGCACGACCAGAAGTTAGTGTAATTATCTAAAAACAATAAATATATGTATGTGTGTGTGCGGGCGTGCGTTCAAAAAGGTGACCGTTTTCAAACGCACACACACACACACACACACACACACACACACACACACACATATATATATATATATATATATATATATATATATACGTTTCGTTATAAACGACCGACGAGGTATATTTTATTAATTTTTGATTTAATTTTTACAGTTTTCTTACATGTTTTATATTTACTGGAGATAAGGAGTGTAAAAATGTACCATAATTTTCGACTTTCCAAGCGCTTTCAGCCACTTCACTGGCCATTTTCAAAAATGTTATTTTTTCGATGTTGTTATTTTACCCTTATGTTTGGTGATAGCGTGTATATTTGTGTTTTTTGGGGTTTTTTTATGGGGAGGGGGTTTGTGTGTGTGTGTGTGTGTGTGTGTGTGTGTGTGTGTGTGTGTGTGTGTGTCTCCAGCAAAAATCAAAAACTAATAGAATCTTCCTTGTCGGTAGTTTTTGACGAAACATGTTTAAATTAAAGATTGCTGCCAAAAAAGATATATATTTCTCCTAAACCGAAAATTAAACAGGGTTGAAGTTGCGGTTTTATGAGATGGGTACAAAAACTAAAACTTAGTCGTCGAAATAAATTATAGTTTATAAGCACTTTAGATAATGTCTTGAGTTTACCTTTATGTATATCATGATGCTCTGGACGATATCCATTGAGTTCTCTATATAGATTTATCTCTTTAATATTTTATATTAAATTAGATCTTTTTGGGATTACCCTCTCCGTCTACAGATTTAGCATCATTTTATATATATATATATATAATGATGCAATCGGATGTCTAACCGTACTGATGAGCTGTGATACAGCGAAACAGATCTGTCTGCGGATGACTATATATATACTCATTACAGGTATTCATAATAAATGCAAATGTGGGATTTCAAATATATGTAATTTGCTATGTGTATGTATGCGTGCGCGAGGAATATATGTACTATATTCACAAAAAGTATTACATGACTGTGTTTATAACTACGCAAAACCGACTGTTAGCACGTGCCACACACACACACACACACACACAAAAGCACACGCAGAGACAAACACAGATGTATAACTAGTTTGTTTCGTTCACTGCGGACTTTTGCCCTAGGAAAAGGCTTGAATCCATCTTCCTACGACTATGGGCTAAATAGCGGAGGAGACTAGATTCAAGAGATGGCAACCAATCTGGGAGAAAGAAACAAAAACTTTAGAAACAGCATGAAGAGGGAAAGGGTCCGTCAGGGCATCTTACAGCAACTAGCTGTTACGGCTGCGAAGATATGTGTTATGGTATTGTGATATATATATATATATATGTGTGTGTGTGTGTGTGTGTGTGTGTGTGTGTGTGTGTGTGTGTGTGTGTGTGCTTGTATGAGAAAGATGTGCGATTAGTGTATCGGTTATCAGTGTGGGAAGTTGAATCGATTTTGTTTCGTTCAATTCGCGTTCATACACTTCTCAAACACACACACACACACACACACACACACACACACACACACACACACACACACACACACACCCTGACGAGTCGATGGAGTGATTAACAGAGCGTCCATCTACGAAACTCTGGAATCGGGATAACTTGTATTGTATATATATTACAGAAAAGTGAAAGAACACGTAGATTAAAAACCCACTGTTCAAGCATTTCCTTTTATAAAGAGTGCTCGATACAGAGTAGAGCTTAAAATTGTCATTACAATGGTTTAAAAAAGCATAATATCACTACACAAATATATACAAAAACGAATTTTAAACAATTAGGATATGCGGGTAGTGTTATTTCAGTTTACACCATGTCTCCAGATACTGGCGACGCTCATAATATCACTTTTAAGTTGTGTCACCAAATATATATAAACAATTGTCTGTGACTTCCTGTTAAAATTTGGCAAAATTCTTATGGCTCTCTATTTTCTTTACTCTAACCTAAATGCTTTATATATATATAGTAGGCATTTATTAAAAACAAAAAAAAAGCTCAAAGATATTCAGTTAACTATATGAAATATTTACAGAATTCAGCCTGTCATTAATACATGATGCCGTTGCTGCAATTATCTCTACTATAATAAAGACCGTTGTGTATATATATATATATATATATATATATATATATATATATATATATAAAATAAAAATTTCGCTTCTTCAGCAACGGCGAAACGAAAATTTTATTTAATCAAATTCAAATGTGTTAAAAGATTTTATACCGGTAGAAGTCCCAAAAAAATCATCCATACACAGGAAAATAAAATGGGGTGGGATTAACAATTTTTGAATGTAAGGAAGTAAGAAGGGGAAAGCAGCCTGATATCTATGTCTCATAGTAGAAGACATACCCCTCCCTCATAAGCAAGAGCCAAGCATTTAAAAGTAAAAATTTAGCCATATGTATATATATATATATGTCCCTTCTCTCACGCTCATGGACAGAGAGAGACAATTGCGAGGCAGCGTTGGCTGAGTTCATTAGAGAGTCAATAGCGAGGCAGCGTAGACTCAGTTCATTCTCTCTACTACCAGTTATTAAACTTTAATACCAGTTATGAAAGCTCTTAACTTTTGTTAGCTCTTTACAGTGCCTTATTATTTTATTTTTTGCAATAATTATATCGTTGAGTCGTGCAGAAAAAATATATATATAATGTAATTTTTTTTTTGTGTGTGTGTGTGTGTGACCCAGTGACAGTATGTTGACTGAGATTTGATTTCATTGGTCAGATACGTGTCACGTGTAATAAAGCAATTGATGGATATTTTAAATGAAAGTGTATGTATGCGAAAATAAGACTATTAATTTAAGGGCAGTTCTAGATTAGCAATATGGTCTCATCGGTTTACCGTTAAAATGGCTAGATGTAACCGTAAGTTCTATGCTAACAGTTTCTTCTGTCGTACTTCTAGCTTGTGGAAATTTCTTCTTGCTTCCTGCTTCCAAGTCAACTTTGAACTTCAAAAATTTAGATATAAGGCCATTCTCCTGTCTTAATTCTTATACTTTTACTGAAGTTCTTAGTTCCTTGGTACACGCTGTTAGTGGAGCGGCCATGTCTATACTGTATCAGCAACAAAAAAATTGGCGTGATGAAGCTCAAACTTTGATCACGTGACCTCAATAGTACCAACTAATAGTACGCATGAACAGAAGACAGGGTGAGAAACTTAAAGCTATGTCACGGAGAAAGTGCGGATAATTTTTTACTTACCCTCGTATACATATATCTATGTAAGTGTGTGTAAAAATAGCCACAAATTCTTTGTAGTTATTAGCAGTAATTGCTTTTTTATTATCCCTCCTAATCCCTGATTTGTCATCCATTTCAGTCAGTTAATTGCGTCACTATACGTTATACACGCTTGGGCGATCATGTCTCTTTCGAGGCATGACTGACTAGGCAGAAGATTTTCCACAATAGTTTGTCATTTTTTTCTGCGGTTGACAGGTTGCAAGCCAAGGCTGTAGAATTCAATCCGTTTTGCTATTTAACCTATAAATAGAGGGAGAAGAATGGATTCATGCCTTTCCCAAGGGTATTTGTGCGTAAGTGAATGAAACAAATTCGACGTGAATTCGAACTCGGCTCTTCGTTTTCTCATTCCTAGCCGATATTCACTGCAACACACTGCACATTTATTATCAGAAGCTTATTAAATATGCTACTCACATCGCTTAGTATATCCTGTCCGTGTCAAATTCTCCAATCCTTCTTTCTTCATTATGTGTTCTACAAATCTCAACTGGCTCTTTCTGATTCACATTATAAGTGTTCTTTTTATTACAATTTTCCTGAGAGTTTCATTATATCTCACATGTGCATGCCTTACTATTCACAACATCCTCCTGTAGAACAACATTTGTTGCCTGGTTTTTTTCTCCATCTGTCCAGTATTCACTGCCATCTAAATGAATTGCTATTACATTAACGGCTCAGCACTTTTAGCTTTGATTCAAATTATTTTTTCTATATACTTTGTATAGTTTTTGAAAGACATTTTTCGTTCTTCAGATGAGCCTATGGATTTCGACATCATATTTTTGATCAGCTGTCAAAACTCTTCCTAGATAATTAAATTCCCGTGATTTTTCATGACGAGATTAAAAGTTTGAAGCCCGCATCTTGGACTCCTGCTCGTACTGGCGACTATACATTCTGTTGCGTACTGAAGACTATACATTCTGTCTGCTTCTTCAAATAAGAAAGTTAAGCTCTCTTTATGTAGCATACCAGTGTCGATTTATTTTATCAGTGTACGGTACACTGAGTATTTAAGAACACATTTTCAGTGCGCCATAAATGAAACATAATGTTATTCAGCATGCGCCAAATTACAAAGTTCTAGTTTTTTTTTGTTTTGTTTTTTGTTTTTTGTTTTTTTTTTGCTGTGATATCGAGAACATTAACATAGCAGCTTTCGATCTGACACAAAAAATTAAAAGTCATGCTTTACTCATAACACTAGCCATCAACCTTAGTCAGTTTTTTTTTCCGAATTGTCGAGTTAAACAAGGCGAGGCGACGAGTATGTCAGAGGTTGTTTCTCCCAACGCAAAAAATTATCACAAAACCAAAGCATTAACCTGAAAAATCATTCAAATAATCTCATCAGATCGAGACTTTCATGCGGATGTCACGTATAGCTTCAAAGTCGTTCAGAAATATCTAAACAGTCAGCTGTATATAAAAAATGGTTTTGAGCAAGTGAAACGTTCGTGTCCTATAAACCATCCGTTTTTGTACATTGTGGACTGGCGCTATAGAATCACAAACAAACCCTAGCAACGTATCCACGATGATGCACACGATGTTCAGGTTGTCTGTAATGATCCAGGAATTTCTGAACAAAGGAATCATGTCATGCCATCGAACCACTTATCGCAGGGTCTCCGGATTAATGCAACCATCAACGTGTCACGGAAAGCGAAATCAGTGACTGTATGTATTGCAGCATGACTATGATCTCACGTCGCACATTTGACCAAGGAGTCACTGAATAACTTTAACACTCACGTCTCCATATCGTATAGCCTCCGATTTTTCAAGTTTTTATCCCTTGGACTGAGGCATTGTCGAGTGGGTGACGCTCAACATGAGGAGTGTCACATGATTCGGACAGGGACCTGAGTTCATTTTCATGGTTGATGCTGATTTAAAAAAAAAAGAAAATTGTAAATATGCTATGATCTGCTTGCAAAGAGACGTCATTGCTTATGAGATAACGAAGTGTAAGATATGTCTCATTTGCAGTACACGAAAACAGCAGCAAATCTAGGGAACACGTGAATTCATAGAACTATAATTAACATATTTTTTCAATGTAATCCTCCGCGGCGACGCGTACTCTTTGCCGCGCCGTTTGCGTCGTATGTACGAAGCAAACGGTAGAAGTTGAAACAAGGTTAATGGAAATTGCGTCGTAACCATGAACCGTCGTAGGTCGGGACAGTCTTAACTCAAAGAAATACTGCATGAAGTTCTCCAGCCATTTAATCTTTGGTATGTTTTTTAGTATAAAATTACTTAAACCAGTTCTTATTCTTTCCCGGAAATCTTTGCTTGAATATATATTTAGTTGTATATATTTTTTAATGAACACCATTTCTATTAGAATAATATGTGTTTAGGATAGTGGCCGTTTTATTCCATATATATATATATATATATATATATGGCAGAAATAGTTAACTAGAAACGCAGAATAGCAGAAATGGTAAACTGGACTTGCCTTATTCTCGACAAAAGAGAGTTCGTCTGGCATGTAGGAAATCGATCTAAGAAAAGGCGAGTACGTTGTTCCTTCAAAAGAAGACTAAGATAGGTGTCACCGATGAAACGGGGTGGGGAAGTGTAACGAAAAAGAAAATCGTCTACCTCAAAATAGAGTTCGTGGTCTACCGAAGAGAAAATTACAGAATTGTTGACAAAAAAAGAACTGCTATGAGTATTACAAGCTATGCTAATTTTCTTCCCGCTGGGTCTGGCGTGACCAATCAGAAAATTCGCTTGGTGAATAAAGGCTTTTTTTTTTTTTTTGTGATTTGGGAGAGAGATTTTGGGGGTTTTAAGAGAAAAGGATGATTTTTGAGTTTGGCGAGTGAATGAGCAATATTCGCTTTTGCTAGGAGAAGATTGGATTTTGAGCCCGTTTTTGTTACTACGAGGGAATTTAATTTAGTTACACGGATTTTGCTTTTTATTTTGCAATATATATATATAGGATTAATACAAATAGACTTTGGCATTTATGTTGTCGAGGATCATTAATTTTTCAGTCCATCAGGAGGTTTCAGCAGTTAAATAACTTTTTCCCCATTTTTCGTTATAATTATGCTATGCTTGATTCAATTAATTTATGCGTTAGGTGGGGTACTTTCATTATTGTTGCAAGGTGTACTTTTCCAATTTTGTGTGTGTGTGTGTGTGTGTGTGTGTGTGTGTGTGTGTGTGTGTGTAAGGGGTGCATGGTAAGGATAGCTTAGTTGTGGCGCAAATCAAAAGTATGTGGCACGCAGTGGGGATCGAACTCACTACTCAGTCGTAATTGTTCTAGTGAGACAAGCTTGTTCTAGTGAGACAACCATTACAACACTCCTTTTCATCATATTTTTGTCTCCTTATACTCTCTCTATTCCTTTTCCTTATAGGCATGAAACATGTCAACCGTTGTTAACCCGGTGTTTATTACTGATATTGAACACTTTTGCTCATAAATATAGCATACTATATATATATATATATATATATATATAGTCATCCGCAGAGAGATGTATCACAGCTCATCCGATTCCTTCTGGCCAAGATTGAAACCCGATCAAATTTACATCATTCTGCGATTCTACGTCTGGGCTATGGGTGCTCAGTAGAGTGTTATATGCAACGTAAACAAACGCCAGTAGCCGAGAGTGTTCAAATTTATTACTGAATGAACGATATATATATATATATATATATATATATATATATATATATATATATATATATATATATGAAGGAGGTATTGAAAACGTGAAAATTTGTGTAACGTTTTCATAGTCAAATTTACGTAGTTTTTAATAGAACAAGGGAAACTGTGTGTGTGTGTGTGTGTGTGTGTGTGTGTGTGTGTGTGTGTGTGTGTGTGTGTGTGTGTGTGCGCGTGCGCGCGCGCAACAATTCCTAAGAAAGATTGGGCAGTGGCTTCTTTACGGTTTGAAATTGCAATTTAAATTACACTCCACCCACGTCTATTGAACAGGTGAAGAGGCTCATCCCTTGTTTCCTGTTCAGGATTTGGTTTGGTTTCCGGCTTTCTCTTTTCCAATCTTTTTACCCTTACGTAGCCCCCTGCGCATCAGTGGCGTTATCGCCTTGCTTGGGGTGATATGATTTTAAAAAAAAATTATTCTCCTCTTCATTTCTGCAAGCTGAATATTTGAGTACCACGTTTTCAGTTATATAGTCTCTTTCTTTCATACAGCCTCGCCTCGCACTTTTTGACAAACGATCTATCTATCTATCTATCTATCTATCTATCTATCTATCTTCTCAACTCCATCCACCAACTTTAGTGATCAACGTGTCTACTCTGAAAAGACGGCGTAAATTACCCCAGACTGACAATAATCCCATAATTGTAAGAAGTGGCGCTGACGGAAAAACGTTGCTGTAAACTAAACATAACAGGACAGATTAAGTGAATAAGCTGACCCAGTACAAACACTCTCTGCTTTTTTCTTATTCTTACGCAAAAAAACTTACCCAACCACACTTTGAAACACACACACACACACACACACACACACACACACACACACACACACACACACACACAGTGTTGAGTTGTGATAATGTTTAGCGCTAAGATTGTTGTTTTTTTTTTAGTAGTTTTACTGATAAAAGATATTTTCATAACCAGAGTTTTTATCAGAAAGTGCTCGATATCGGGGTAGAGATAGAGCGTTGATAGGCAAATAATTTGTCACTTTAACTGAGCAGGTTCATGCCGACTTCAAAGTTTCGTGAAGACACAGTTATGATGTAGTCACTTATTAGGGCTGGGTTTTCAATTTGCTGTCAAGTCCCTTTTTTTTTGTTTGATTGTTTTTTTCTTCTTGTCTATATGGAGATTGGTGTAATTTATTATTTTGTTGTGGAAGTGGTCTTATTTATCATTGGTTGGTCCTCTTTTCATCGTGCAGCTGCTTGATTTATTTTTATTCCTTTTTAATGTAAGCGTGAAAGGGTGTCCGCTTAAGTGATTTGTATTGAATAGGTGACCACTTAATCGTTTTTTAGTTGGTTTGTTCTTGCCATTTACGTTGACCTCTTTATATTGCATTGACCTTTTTTTATTCGCTTTGCCTTTTTCTAACCTTGTTGGTTATATATGACTTCTTAAAGGTTGAATTATTGTGTTCTTGTGTGTATTTGTGTTTGTGGCTTAATCTGTGATCTTTTTTCATTTGGTGGTTATATTATTCTCTCTCTCTCTCTCTCTCTCTCTCTCTATATATATATATATATATATATATATATATATATATATATATATATACTACTACCGGCCATAATTATTAGGCCACTCCAGTGTTATTTAATTTAAAAAAGTATGCATTCATACTATTTTTTTTTTTTGGTATTTATTGCCAAGTGAATACTTGTAAATGAAAATAGAATGGTTCTTTAATTAATACTGCACAGTAACATGTGCATCAAATGAATTTATACATATTTAATAATTACCGATATTGCAGTTTCATCAATTAAAGAATGAAGAAAATTTAGGGTGATTCGGACGAATTCATATTTGCTTCAAATTTTGCAAAGTAATAATAACAAACGAACCATTCTATTTTAATTTAGAATTTTCCTCTTGGCAATAAATACTAAAAATAGTATGAAATACATCATTTTTTTTTAAACTGGTTGTCTTAATAATTATATATATATATATATATGCAAGCTAGGATTACTTATACACTGACATTAATAACACATATTAGATATACATTACTTATATAGACGAAAACGCATCATTTTTTTTTTTTTTTTGTTTAATGCTTTGTCTTTTCATGACCCAGGTGATCATGGTTCTCCTCACTTTTCTTTTCTATATTATTTGTGAATTACCATGGTTTCCTAGAAAATATTATGTAGTTTCCCCGTAGCATTCTCTGCGATTTTAAATTCAAAGTTGTCTTTCTCCTTAGACTAGACGCTACCCAAGACTAGAAAACCTAATACCCCTTGCTAGCTAATCCAAAGCTATGGAGAGAAGAAATTGATTAATATTTTTCCTAAGTGCGAATGTGAATTTAATAGAGAAATTTCAATCTGATTCCCTTTTCTGCGTCGAACGAAGAAACTACACATACGAGTTCTGAAAAAAAGTATCGGACTGAGGCTTTGAAAAGAAAACTACAACACATATCAATTCAGCAGTTAATGTCCTTCGAAGTAGTCCATTTCTGATGCCACACGCTTTAATAGAAGCATTTCTGGAACTTCTATTCGAGGGATAGCAAGCAAACGCCTTATTAAATTCTCTTGGATTTGCTCAACGTTTTGAAATCTTGTTCTTTCAAGTTGGATTTGAATTATGACGAGGAATAGTCCCAAAGGTGAAGATCTGGGGAAAATGGTGGTTGGCAGATGTCGGGAAAGAGTGTTCTTGGGTAAAAACTGCTGCACAAACCATGATTACTGTTGGAAACTTTGTGGTGTGGTCAGACGACAAAACTCTATATACTTTCCTTCTAAGCACTGCTATGAGCAACGGAAGTGATCTAGAATATTATAACCTAGTTCGAGGTCAATCTGTGCCAAGCGGTATCACTTTGTTTTTTTTTTTTTGTTTTTTTAATCATATCACTCCAAGCAAGGCGGAAACGCTACTGGTGCGCAAAGGGGGTACATAAGAGTAAAAAGATTGGAAAAGAGAAAACCGGAAACCACATCCTAAACAGGGAAAAGGGATGAGTCTCTTCACCTGTTTAATAGACGTGGGTGGAGTGTGAACCGGGCGATAGTTTAGTCTATTTACTCCAATTGAAAAAAAAAAGAGTGAAAAGATTGGAAAAGAGAAAACCGGAAACCACATCCTAAACATTTGTGTTATAAAAGTTTTGTCTATATCAAAATTCCTTTTGCTTTGACCAAAAGATATATTTGTATATGCCTCATGTCATTTTAATCGTTCAGAAAGAATAGCAAGAGGTTTCATAGATTAAAAAAAATCATTTTAAGTTGATTCCAACTTACCAAACATTGTCGGAGGCAAACGGTTCATGATAGAAGCAGTTTCATCAAAGCCTCCACATGCCACATCACATGGACAGCTTCCACCAGTCTCTGCGGCAAAAGCACCTAGAAGAGTTTCATTCCCTATTTGGGGCGACTTGGAGCTTCCTGAAAGTCACCATATCTTTTATATATATATATATATATATATATATATATATATATACGAGAAAAGAAAGTGGGGTGGGTAGGGAATATAGTTGATTAATGTCGGGAATTTTGTAGACAGATTTAACATTAGAAAATTGTGTATATGTTTTTTTTTTTGCCGCCTGGCTAGCCTTTATTTCTTTTAGTTTATTAGATGGGGAGAGTAAGGAGGTGTAAAGGGTAGGAAGGGATGGGATTGAACCTATCCTTAATGTTTATTTGTACAACTATAGAATATTTTTGTATTTAGGCACAGTTTTTATAATTAATCTAATTTTGTACATTTAACCTTAATTTTTATCTGAAACATGAACATTTTTGTGTCGTGATATTATATAGATAACTTCATTACAAGCAAGGTGAAATCTCCACTAGTGTGTAGGGGAATTACAGTGAGAGAAAAGACTGGGTACAATAGGATACTGAAAAAAGATGAGTGGCATTCAAGAGGATAGAAGATGGCAATTGATATTGCTAGATCCTTCGTTCGTTCGGCTCACACTCCCCACTTTTTTCAATAGGAGTAGCGGCGCATGCCTTATTTCCTGTTTAGGAAGGGGTATCCCGGTTCTCTCCCCTCATCAGGTCCTAGTGCTAGAGCTGTTGCAATGTTTTGTAGTAATTGTGAATTGTGGCAACGTCTCTTCATTCTGAGGGTACCGGGTTGGCAGTTTTCTGGTTGCTTCTCCCGACTGATAGTTAGGAGCCTGAAATCTTGCGTAGCGTCGCGAGAGGCTGCTCTGATAAAAAGTTAAATAATATCGGGGTGTTATGTAGTGCCACATTGCGCATAGATGGGTGCCCCTGTATGAACCTCCGGTGGTCAACCCTGAGGCCACATTATGCTGCAGTCTGCGTTAGCTTCCCTCCTAAACTTGCTGCATACAGCGACCGACTGATTCTACTCTGGGCCTCTCTCCTAATAAAACTCACTAACCATGAATTTACACTACCATAATAGCAAAACTAAACCAGCTAATTAAAAAGCACCCAAACCTACCAATATCTCCTTCACTAACATACGAGATATACGTACCAACTTTTACAGTGTTGAATCCTTCCTCTAATTAAACTCACCTGACATCCTAACCCTCTGCGAAACTAACCTTGATCCCTAACCCTAACCCTATCCTCTCTTCTAAATTCTACGTCCCTGGCTACCTTTCCCTCTTCAGGAAGGACTCCAATGTCCACATGCATGAGCTTGGTGTTTACGTCAGTGAACGCCAATCTCTCTTGAATCCCTACATCATTCTTATATGTGTTTCCGTCTCTCCCTACTAAGCTCAGTTAGCTATTTCTTCTTTCTCTACTGGTACACCTCATCTCCCGACTGTTCCGTTCTTGATAGCATCTCCAATAACATCGACAAGACCATTTCCTCCCATCCGTTTGCCCATATATTTGCGTATGGCGACTCTAACGCCCAATACGCCAAATGACTGGAGAGCTCCGTCACAGATCTTGCTGGTGTCCACACCATGAATTTTTCAATCACTCAGTCCCTTGCGCAGGTGGTGGAGTTTTCCACGCGTTTCTCTAATAAACCTAATGGACACGACTCACTACTAAATCTTTACTTTACTTCTATCCCTGACTCTTACAATGTCAAGTAACTCTACCCTCTCGGAAACTCTGACTATGCGGTAGTTACCGTTAGCATTTCCTCCGTTCAACCAAGAACCTCAGACCAGCAGAATATCTTACTGCTACCAAAGAGCTGATTGGGACTCATTCAGCGATTTCCTGTGTGACGTCCGTTGGAACAAAGTTGAAGACTGTGCGGCTGAGGTCTCCTCTTGGGTTAAGGCTGGCATCGATGCTTTCATCCCTGCCAGGAAGTTGAGACTTAAATCGCACTCACACCCTGGTTCACCCCTGCCTATTCGGCTGCCATTGCCCACTGAAAGCACTTCTTCCGCTTTACCGGAGTCACACGTCGGACCATAACAGGCGCCTTTTTGCCTAGGTTCGCAAAAAGATACTTAAAGTAGCTAAGCCTCTGTATGCAGCCAGAATGAAGCAGCGCATGGTTTCCCGTAAGTTCGGCTTCAAAGACTATTGGAGGCTCTGTAAGAGTGTGCCGAACAGCAGTAAGCCCTCAATTTCCCTCTAATCAACGAATTTGAGGTCCTCACCTCTTCAACAGATACGATTCTCCACTAATACGACACTGGACTTGTCTTGGAGTATCTGTACCCGACTGTTCCTGCCCCGGTGGTCTCTAAAATAATTTCAAAGCTTGACCCACATAAAGCGAGCGCGGGTGACGGAATACCAATCATTGTCCTAAATAAATGTGCTCATGAACTCTCCTCTATTCTCTCTAAACTCTATAACTACTGCCTCTCTGCTTCTTGCTTTCCTGCCTGTTGGAAATCCTCCTCCGTGATTCCTATATATAAAATTACCGGAGAACCCTCTGACCTCACCAATTATCGCCCTATCAGCCTACTACCGATTTTTGGCAAAGTCTTCGAAGCCATCAACAACGCCGAGGTGGTTTAACATCTCACAGCTCACATTCTTTTCTCTGACAAACAGTATGATTTCTGCTTCAATAGGTCTACTGCTGATATGCTCACGACCATCACTGGTTATCCCTATGCATGAATTTGCTCGACCCAGAAGATTAGCAACTAGGTCCCACTCTTTTACTGCAAAACCAATAAAATGTAAACACAAATTCTACTTTAACAGCTTCATTTCTCTCACTTTCAGCCTGTGGAATTCCTTCCCGTTTACTTATTTACCCGACAGTTACAATGTCCAGGAGTTTAAATGTAAAGTCAATAGTCATATCCTATCTTGCTAACTTACATCCTCTTTCTTATGCTCCTTTCCCCGTATCTTAAGCTTTTCTTACTCGCTTCCTGATACGCCCTGTAACCTGTCACTCTTTCTCATAACTTTCCTCCCACACTCCACCCACGTCTATTGAACAGGTTAAGAGGCTCATCCCTTGTTCCCTGTTTAGGATGTGGTTTCCGGCTTTCTCTTTACCAATCTTCTCACTTTTTTTTTCAATTGGAGTAGATAGATCTATCTATCGCCTGGTTCACACTCCACCCACGTCTAATGAACAGGTTAAGAGGCTCATCCCTTATTCCCTGTTTAGGATGTGGTTTCCGGCTTTCTCTTTACCAATCTTCTCACTATTACGTAGCCCCCTGCACATCAACCCTTGCTCGGGGTGATACGATTAAAAAAAAAATGTAACCCCCTGCGCAACAGACTGCCTTGCTTGGGGCTATATGATTATAAAAAAATTAATTTTTAGAGATTGTAGCTATCAAGAAAGCAAGTAAACGGAGTTTCACAGGCGGAAAGTGCGAGAAAATAAACTGTTTGATTAGAAGCGAGGGTTAAATATAACTATTTAAACGGTAAAAGGGTGGAACCTAGATTCCAATCTAGTAGAACGATTAAATTTATGTTGACGAGGCACTAAAAAAAAATGCTTGTCAGAGCAGTTACCATGAAAATATTTGTAGAAAAGACAGAGGGAAACCAAGTCACGATGGTGAGAAAATGACTGAAGTCGAGATGCCAAGTCAGGGTCGATTATATTACAGATCCATTTTTGGATTTTTTCAAGAACCTCAAGATGAATAGCAGGAGAAACCGACCAGATATGGCAACAGTATTCAATTAGAAAATTATCTGCTGCCTCGATACACTAAATTTAAGTTACGTGATGCCGCAACATTAAATGATCCTAACACCAAGAAATTTCAATGGAACATCATTGTTCTGTTATCATTTCGAACTCTCACGTGGTTATAGAACCGCATTACAAATTTATGAACTGCGTTTGCTATTTTTGGTAACTGTTATCGTTGCTTAGCAAAGTTTTATGTCAACACGTTAAAATCGCCTTTGATGGTGGATGTTTTTATGTTAACGCTCTTGTAACCTCTATGAAGAGGTTACAAGAGCGCTAACATAAAACATAATAAACCAAAGCTTAAAACCAACATAATAAAAAATTATCCAAATGTTGGAGAATTTTTGTCTATTTTCACCTGAAATTAAAGCCAAAATACGACGTTTAGAACGGCTCATGATTAAACATAATAGACATTCATTGTCTCTTATATTTAACAGTAAATGTTTAGAAAATGATCTGCTACCCCGATGCACTAAATATATATGAATACATACACACACATGCACATTTTACATACAGCGGCACACCAAATAATTAATATATATATATATATATATATATATATATATATATATATAAACACTATACATGCATATATGTCTAACTACATACACGGTGCCGTGTTTAGCAACATCGTGGCCCCCGAGCAGAATGTGCCTTGCGGCCCCTCGACCCACAGAATGCAACTTGCGCCCCCCGAACATACTGAACCCACAAAAAATGGTACTTTAAACAAGGAACTTGCCCCCCCCCAGCAATTGTGGTGTCTGGAGAGGGCTTAAGCACGGCCCTATACATACATATACATACATTCACACATACATATATATATACATACATATATATATATATATATATATATATATATATATATATATATATATATATACACACACATATATACACATATACACACACACAACAAAATTCATATATATAAATACATATACGCATACATACACGCACATATATACAATAGATATATTCTTATACAATATATATATATATATATATATATATATATATATATTGTGGCTTTTCTAAAAACGGAAGTTGAAAAGCCATCACTAATCCTATGAACTAGAAATAATATTACAATAAATCAATATAAGCGAAATCTGAATGACATTTTTATACTAAAAACTAAAATAAACGACCGGTTTCGTCACAGATCTTTTCAAGTTTATTTCTGGAAAATGTATATAAGCATAGAAAAATAAAAAATGATAACGAGAGTGGGGGAAATGCAAGAAAACTAGAGTCCAAGAACATTCAAACACTGCAAGCAATCTCTCTGTTTACAGAGAGAAGGCTTGCGGGATTTTATGTATACGGACTTTAGAACTTTCAAATGATATACAGAGTGCGGTCTAGATAGTACAGTAAAACAGTCAGCACTCAATCCAATAACACAATTCCTGCTTTTTATGGCGTGTTGTACTATCGATGACTCGGATGTATTTACCAGTTGGCTACTACTTGCAGTCGGATTCTGTAAGGTAATTGTTGTTTCATTCTATAATCCAAACGCTGAGATGTTCTACCTATGTATTCGTGCCCATAACTACATTCAAATTTGTAAATAACAGAAATGACATGATGTGGGGCTAAAGCATCCTTACGAATGGAAGAAAGAATTGGTTGAGTGAAAAATATTACTCGAACACTAGCAGAGAAATAACATTTGCGAATAGAATGCGAAATCCGCCGAGCTAAAAACTAACCTTCTGTACCAAGATAAGAAAGACGCAAATAAATCGGATATTTTTAACAACATGCGGCTTAACCTTATAAGAAATCATTAATGACATCACGCATTCCCTTCCACATACTTGCTTTTCCGAGAGCTATAATCTCCAGGAATTTAAAAGTAAAGTCAATAGTCATCTCCTGTCTCACTAACTGACATCCTCTCTCTCATGCTTTTTTCTTCGTCCACCCCACTCTCATCAGTATTCTCTTCCTTCACCTACTCTCTTCCTGACACCCCCTGCAACCTCTCACTCCTTCTCATAACATTCCTCCTATATAACCCCCTGCACAACAGTGGCAGTAAAATGCCTTGATTGGGGCGACACGATTATAAATAAATAAATAAATAAAAATAACGAAATCCAAAACGTCCAAAAATATCCATTTTTAGAAAGTGTCTTCTTAATCAAATCCATTTCCCCGCAAAGGAAGGAATTAGAACAAATTTTAAGAGCCCTGAAAATCAGTGTTTTAATTAAATTAATTTTACGTTGACGTGGACAAAAAGAGTCCCAAAGTGTATACAGTCCCGTAAAGGTGGCCTTCCTGAAGTCGAAAAGCCATCACTATTTCTGTGGACTAGAAATAATATTATAAGTCAAAATGAGAAATAGGCAATTAATATATAATACAAAATATAAGTATACATACACACGTATACGCACACACACACACACACACACACACACACACGCACACACGCATATATATATATATATATATTCACACACACGCACACACGCACATACATACATACATACATACATATACACATAATTTACAAAAAAAAATTACCTGACTTAAGAAAATTTGTTATGGGAATTTCTAAGCATATATAAAATAAATTTTAAAGTAAATCTCTATAAAATTCTCATTTAAAAAAGAATTAATTTAAAAATTTGGGTCGAAACTGAAGAGACATAAGAACTTTGGCGCTATTATTGGTCCTTGTTTCCCTTCGGTCTTAAAATGTGTCTCCACGCTTCTCTGGCTTGTTTTTTTCTGTTTTGAAGTTTTTGAACCGTCTTAGAATCGATGTACGCGTGGAACTAACATACGTGGAAAAATTCGTTGCCTCTTCGGTCTTTTTACGTTGTATTCCCAGCTTTGGATGGTCTTGTCTGGTCTACTCAGCAGTTTTTGTTTTCGTTGTGTTTAGATAGGCTGCCTTTGTGTGAATTTTTTCACAGCGTTGTTTGTTTGATTGCGTTTTACATTGTCCAGGCAACGGTCTTCACAAAATCAATCCGCTGAGTTTAGGATAAAAAAAGAGGCAGCACTGTGAACCCGTTAACCCTTGCAGCCGTCAACCCCATTCTTGTACCCCACTGCACAAAAATCTGCTCGTCTTGCACTTGCCTTGCCAGAATATAAATACATACGTGTATATATATATATATTTTAATTCAGATACTTCAATCCAAGGCTTGTTTATTTGATTTTATTTTATTTTTCTTTTTCTTTTTCCTTTTTATTTTCCTTTATTTTTCCTTTTTATTTTCTTTTTTTAATTTCTTTGCAAATCTATTTAAAAAGGAAAAGTAGACTAATTTTTTCTCCAGTTTCTGAAAGGATTTTTCTGTTGCTGAGGTGATGTGTTATCCTCCGTGGGGATCTTCATATTGAAATGGCCATTCAACATCTTTGAATTAATCCTTTTTTAATATATATATATATATAGTAACGAGAATTAATAGTTATACATATGAGGGTGCGCATATGCATAGTAATATTATTCAGGTGTTAATGAACCTTATATATATATATATATATATATATATATATATATATATATATATATATATACTGTCCTACGTTTATGCCACTACTCGAGTTTCATCCGTTACGCAATCATCAAGTGCATATTTCAAACTGACAGTTTAATAGATTTGAATTTAAATTCACTCGATCTTCATGGGAATTAAATCTTATAAAATTAAGTTACTGCTTTTTTTAATAAGGAAAGTCAAAATTAAATTATTCTAAGATTACATGTAAATAATAAATTTAAATTTAAAATAAGAATTAAAATGTTAGAATGCAGTGTGAAGAAATCAAATGGGGTAATATTTGCGGGAAAAGAAAGAAAGAAAGAAAGAAAGGGTGAAATTAAGGGAGTGAAGAAGAAATAGATAAAGAAAGGTGTAAATATATATATATATATGTGTGTGTGTGTGTGTGTGTGTGTGTGTGTGTGTGTGCATATATCAGTCAGTCATTTAAGTGACATACGCAATACACTCTTGGGCGATCATGTCTCGAAAGAGACATGACTGACTGGGCAGAAGATTATCCCGCAGTAGGTTGCCATTACTTTCTGCGGTAGACTGGTTGCTAGCGACGGCTATAGAGCCCAATCTGTCCTGTTATTTAACCCATAACTTGATAAATGAGATCGATTAATACCTTTCCCAAGAATATTTGTGCGTAAGTGAATGCAAGTTATTCAACAAGAATTTGAACTCGGCTCCACGATTTCCGAGCACCACAACGCACATTCGAGTGCATATATATGAGTGCGAAAAATCTGTGCGTATTGATTACCGTACCCCTATTCTTTTACGCTATTTCTTTATTATTTAAAAAAATGTAAATGCAAATAAATTAGTTAGGCCCCTTGTACCGTGATATTTAATGGACCCTAATTATTATTATAAATCTGTTGTTGTTTTTTCTCCTACAACGATTTTAGTATCCTATTCCATTTTTAGGTTTTCCTATTGACCTAATGATACGTGTAATAAATAAAAATATTCGCACATGCAATTTAATAAACATAACGAGATTTACGAATGCATTTATACGAAATTTTACAAAATCCGTTACGAAATAAATGGATCAACTCCTACATATTTTTTAATTCATTTGTTTAATCAATACTTTTAATGGTTACTCGTATTTGAGTAGATACAATGTTTTTGTTTTTTTATAAGTAAACAGCATATTTATTTACATCTACTGGCCTGAATAATCGAAAAATCATGTTAGAAAACTGGAAAAAAAAAAGCTGACAACCGGTCTATCGCAGAAAGTAATATCAACCTACTGCTGGAAAAATATTCTTCCTAGTTAGTCATGTCTCAAAAGAGACATGATCACCCATGCGTATATCTGTTAAATGACTGACTGATATTTTAATTCAGACACGTCTCATTGAATAATATAGACACATTTTATCTACTTAATCACTGATCCTTTCCAGTTCTGTCATCGAGCGGTGAAGATACGTCAGATGAATTTCTCTCGAGAACGCAGGTTCAAATCCTACCGGAGATTTTTGGATCCTGATTCACAAAAGTTACTGGAAATTATCTGTAGTTTATTTGGTTTACATGCGGCTTAACCAGATATATATTAAGTCAGATCAAAGTTTGCAGTAAATAAAACAGTGTTATTGTTGACATTTTATTGATTTCACTATTGGATTATGTCATTGGAGTCATAGCAGTTATATGTGAAAAATAATATCACCCAAGGCATCGGTCGACAGTTAAAAATTTTGATGACGTCTCTGCATAGTTGTTCCTTGATCTCAGCCATATGCCTTATTGTCTCATCCTTGAGCTGTTGAATTGTGGTTGGCTTGTTGGCATAGAACATACTTTTGAGATGACTCCAAAGGAAGAAATCTATAGGTGTCAAGTCGCACGATCGTCGTAACCAACTGGCATCACTGTTTCGAGAGATGAAGCGACCTGGTTACTTAAGTAAAGCCAAATGCATTTATGTTTGAACGTCCATTTTCGTAATAGGCTTCGAAAACTTTAAAACGTTGTTTGATTGCAAATCTTTCCATGGCTAAATTTGGCAGACAAAGTTCAATCTGAAAGAAATTTGGAAAAAAAATTATTATATGCTTAAACTTAATTCACATTATTAGATGTTTAAACTTAATTCACATTTATAAGCGCTCCAATTTATTAGAACACGATATATATATATATATATATATATATATATATATATATATATATATATATATACTACCGGCATAATTATTAGGCCACCCCAGTTTTTTTAAAAGAAATTATGTATTTCATACTAAATGAAAATAGAATGGTTCATTTGTTATTATTTTTTTGCAAAATTTTATAAGGCAAAGGAAGCAAATATGAACTCGCTTGAATCACCCTAAATGTTCTTCATTCTTTCATTGATGAAACTGCAATATATTAAATATTTATAAATTCATTTTATGCACATGTTATTGTGCAGTATTAACAAAAGAACCATTCTATTTTCATTTACAATTATTCATTTGACAATAAATACTAAGAAATAGTATGAAATACATCATTTTTTGTTTAACACTGGGATGGCCTAATAATTATGGCTGGTTATATATATATATATATATATATATATATATATATATAAGCACTTTACAACGTAAAGGTTTCATGCTATAACCGACGAACATCTTTTTCGTCTAAACATCACTTTAGTGTTAAATTCCATCAAAATATTAGATTAAAAGACATAAGCGATTTTGTTGTTACTGATTTCTTAGTTTAATTTCTAGAGACATGGAGCGCTTTAAATTCTTCTTTTAGCAATTCTTACTTTCACTTTCATTTTCATTTTCTATGCTTGGTAGAGTTGTTTTTTGGTACATTTCCTTTACTAATTACTTGAATTATATATATATATATCAGTTAAAATATGTACATTTAGCCAATTTAGAGATGGAATCATACCCTAGGCACAAATACTTTTGGGAAATATCCATCTTTTCTCCCCCAGCTATGGGTTGAATAGCAAGACAGATTTCTAGTCTTGGCTGGCAACCGGTCTATCGCAGAAAGTAATATCAACCTACTGCTGGAAAAATATTCTTCCTAGTTAGTCATGTCTCAAAAGAGACATGATCACCCATGCGTATATCTGTTAAATGACTGACTGATATTTTAATTCAGACACGTCTCATTGAATAATATAGACACATTTTATCTACTTAATCACTGATCCTTTCCAGTTCTATAATCAGTTTCTTGATGTTAAGATGTTATCCATCAAGGAAGGTGCCGTAGATTTTTTAACCCGTGTACTTTCGATCCGTTCAAGATTATTTATTATGAAGATAGCAACAATATATTAAAGTGCATATAACAAATATTTAATGCGTTTTATATTTCTACCAATTTATGTTCAATTCCCTTGTATCGAAACTTCTTTTGTTAAAAAAAATAAAATAAAATAACTACAACGAATGTGCTTTTAATCGACATCACAACGGACTGCAGATTTTATTGTAGATACAATAAGTTTGTCATTGGAACTTAGCCCTGAAGATGATCTTGGAAAATATCGTGTTTGGGTTTTGTTCTTTGTTTTTTTTTTTTTTTTTTTTTTTTTTTTTTTTTTTTTTTTTTTTTTTTTTGTTTTTTCCCCACATTTTTCCAGCTCGCAATTATTTCAGCACCCAGACTCTGTCTCTCCGGAAATTATTTGATCCATCAAGAAATTCATCCGAGAACAAAACATACAAGACTATAAGACATGGAAAGGAAACTACAAGAGCTCCTACAGAAGGTAGCTGAAGAAAGCGGGAAGAAAGGACTACATATAAACTACAAAAAAACTGAATGCATGGTCATCAGTAAATAGAGGAGTCTAAAATGCCCGCTACAGGCTGGAGATACTAAAATCAAGCAATTTCCGAAATTTAAATACCTGGGAAGTCTTCTAACAAAATTCAGGAAGTGCGGCACTGAAATCAGAAGGCGAATTGGCATGGCGAAGAACACATTCCAGAAGTTGAGTAGAGTACTGAGAGACAGGAAAATTTCGTTGGAAACTAAGAAGAAAATACCAGATCGTTATGCGATGTCTGTCCCTCAATATGGTATCGAATGCTGGACAATCTTCTTAGAGATGAGGGAGAGACTTGAAGCAACCGAAATATGGCCCTACAGAAGGATGCTGAGGGTAGCAGAGATTGATCATGGAAGCAATGAATGAAACTGTTTTGAAGGGGATGCAAACAAAAAAGAAAACTAAAACTTAACCTCAGGAAAAGACAACTGAAGTTTCTGGGGCATGTAATGAGGAAGGATGGTTTAGAGAATCTGATACTCACAGGTCAGATACAGGGAAAAACAGAGGAAATCAACTCGTAACATACTTGATGGGCTTAAGGAAATGGATGGCAGAGCGGGGTTTGGGAGGGGTAACAAGAGAAAGCGTGTTAAGAGGCACTAGCAATAGAGAGATGTGGAACGCGATGATCGCCTACCTCCTGAAGGGACATGGCACGTAGAAGAAGCAGAAGATATGTAACTTTGCTATGTATGGGATCATCGTGAAACCTAGACATTTTTGTCATGAAAAATGATATGGTTTACTATTTCATTTTATTTCTTTATATTCACGTTTGTCTATACAACATTCGCCTCTAAATCTATTAATTAAACAGTTTTTCTGCCACCTGCCTATATTTATTCCTGTCAGTCTTTCCTTTTCTCTACTCTGTATTTTTCTTGCCGTGTTTATCTCGCTTTTAACCACTTCTTTTTCCAATTTAGCATTCATTCAGTTTGCTAGTATGCGTCTGTTTCTCACTGCCGGTACATTTCTCTATACACGCGATCGTTTACGCTGTCCCCGCGTACTCGTGTACACACGCATCTTAGCGGAGTCATATCAATTTCCGCCAAGGCCGCTCATGATTTAAACACCTAAAACGGAGTACCACTTCCACCCGTGTAATGGCACTGGTCAAGAAATTGGCCACTTTTCCTCTTAACTTTTGGCCGACCATCGGGGCGCGCACCCGTTGACCTCATCAAGGCTGACAACTGGGCAACTTCTAATTGCGATGCAGCCGTCAGCTCCTGCTCCTCTGCCACCGTCTTCTTATCGAGATGCGCGTGGAGACGCTGCACTTAGTAATCCCAAGACGCAGAATTATTTTCTGCCCTTATTATGCCTCTCATTAGAGAACGAAGAATTGCCGTCAATTTTATAATTAAAGTATTACAGGTGTACGTTTTGTTACTGTAGTTATATTATAATCTTTCTATAATTGGTCTTTGTCAAATCATTCGTTGCTATTTCACACTACAAGAAGCAATAATGGTTATGAACATAGTCTGGACTTGGCGCGCATGCGCGTGCGTGTGTATGTGTTTTGCTAGCACGTTGATTTTGGCGCCATTAAGAAACAAAGTCTATTTGAAGCGTCAAAATCAACAGTAAATCTCAAATAAGTTTCCGTTAAGAGGGAATCGCCTGATGGCAGTCTATTTGTATTCGATGACGCTAGCTACTTTCAGCAATGAAACTTCCGTCTGCTTTTTAAGCAAGAAACAGCCTTTTTTTTTAATTTAAGGAAACTGTGCTTTTCACTTTTTTTCAATTTGAAGTCTACTTGATAATTTCTTTAAAATTTATACCTGAAATTTCTATAGCGAGTTTTTTGCAAGCAACCTGATAATATAATGGGAACTTTATGTCACATTATATTTGCTTCATTCGCACGTTACTTTATTGAGAAGTAAGTTATCACCGAAAATATTTCGTTTTGTTAAACAAAGGATAGATAAATGCTTTTACAAGGATGGCTAAAGATTTCATAGGCTGACTATGACGAAGTTATGCTAGAGCTGTGTAATCATGTATGTATTCATTTAAACTTTTGTTATGGGGAAACACACCTATTCCTCAGATAATGGACTCTCCCTCCTATATTAATAAGAGTTAACAGGAAGTTCTTGAAGGAGTTCTTAGAACTTCTGGAGAGTACTTTAGAGTTCTATTGGAGTTCAGTAGAACTACTAGGCAGTTGATATTAGTCGCAGTTAGCCGAATACTAAAGATTTTAGTGGAAGATTACCAAGTTCCTAACATTTTGGGTGCGATTAGCAACCGACATAGCACGATTATAACTTTCAGTGCAAAAACTACTTCACAACAACTTTTCTTATTAAACTGTTAATGTTTCCAAAACGAGGCTGCCATCCCTTAACAACCATAGAGAAACTTTCCTACATTCCATCTTTATGGACGACGCTATTTTTCGTGAAAGCAACACACTGTGCCTCCTTGGCTTCACTCTCTCAACCGACCTCAAGTTAAATGATTACATTGAATCAACAGCTACATCTACTGCTAAGAATGTTGGGACAGTCTGTCGGGCCAGGAGGCTTTTTTACTAGAATCCATACTGCACATTTATAAATCTACCATTCGTCCGTGCATTGAATATTGTTACCATATCTGGCCGGATGCTCCTGCAAATCATCTCGAGGTTCTCGACAAAATCCAAGAAGGATGGGCAATATAATCAATATCGATATGGCAGCTCAAATTCAGTCACATACTCACCAACGGGATGTGGCTTCCCTCTGTCTTTTCTACAAATATTACCACGGTTTTTGCTCTAACGAGCTTCTTGCCTTGGTGCTCTGACTACATTAATTTACTCGCGCTACTAGATTGGCAACTAGGTCCCACCCTTTTATTTTTCAAATATAACCGCCACTTCTACTCTAAGTTTTTTTCCCTCGAACTTCCCACCTGTGAAATTCCCATCCATGTACTTGCTTCCAGATAGCTACAATCTCCAAAAGTTTAAGTGCAATGTCAACTGCCATCTTCTATCTCCTTGATTCCCAACTTTCTTTCATCTTTTCTTCTGCATCCCCAGCACCATACTCCTTTCCACTTTTTTTTTCTTTTCTCTCACTGTAAACTTCTGCGCATCAGTGACGGTATTGCTTTGCTTGGGATGAAATGACTATAAAAAATAAAAACATTGCTTTGTTTTGTTCAGGTAAACTAACATCTGATGTTTCAAAGAAAATTTCAAAAATAACTACAAGCCACTTTTCTTGAAAATGGACAGAATTTGGCATCAATTACCTGCAAAAAAAATATTTAACCCCAAAAGGACATTCATCTTGATACATTGAGGGACGATATTTCAGCGTTATTAGCAGTGCAAACGTGGGTAGCTGAATCTAGGAGAGCAAGGGAGTGTCTTGAAGATGACCCAGAGTCTGGATGTCCTGCAACTGCCCCCACTGAGAAAACCATTGATGATGTTCACCACACGGTGATGAATGATAGACGATTGACTATGAACCAAAATTGTCAATGCTATTAGCATACCCTGTGATGAGAATATTCTGCACAATGATCTTGACATGACGTCAATTTCTACTCGATGGGTGCCATGGATTCTGGCACCGGATGAAAAGATCACCAGAAACGTTCATACACGGGAAAATCTTACATTGTCTGTGGCAGATCGAGCATGTTTCCTTTCTCATAACCCAGGATGATTATTGGGTTTATCACTTTAAGCCAGAGACAAAATGACATACAGTGAAAGAAGGCCAAAGTCGTTTCATCTGCACTGAAGGTTATGGCCTCAGTTGTTTGGGATGCAAAAGGTAATTCGTTTATTGACTATTTTCAAAAGGGCCACACCATCAATAGAGAGCACTATGCCAGTTGTTGAAACAGTTAAGAATAACTATAAGAATAAACGAAGAGGAAAACTAACGAAAGACTTATTGTTTCATCAGGACAAATGCTCCAGCATACAACTCCTTGATTTCAACGGCGGCTAACTGTGGCTTTCTTTTCAATGGCTGGTAACTAGTTGCTCATCCTCACTTTTCTCCTGATTTGACTATCATCTGTTACCCAGCATGAATAAAAATACTTGGCTGAGAATCAGTATCGCAGTGATGATGACGCCATGTCTGCTGTTAGTGACATTTTTGACCAACAGAATGAACAGTCTTTTTTGAGCAGCCAGATGTCAGCTTACCCAGAAGGAAACCATGCAATGATTAATAAGAGTTGAAATTGACGTATATAATATTTCTCAGCTCTAGCATCATTCCTCCATATTAAGCCCATGAACTTTTCAGGTCCCACCCTCATTTTTGGCGATTTCTACTCATATTTAATTAACAATCTGTAGATTTTTCATCGGGTTGGAAAAAGTTAGAGAAACTGAGATCTATTTTACAAGATTTTTACTGGCACATGTTGTCAATACATATCTGTTTGACAAAGAAAGTTACATTAGGTTGTAAAATAATGTCCGAAAATAATGTCCGATTTTAGAATCAACTGTTATTCTTGAATTAGATTATTGCAAAAGTTCGTGCCCTATTAGAAAATTAAAGTTCCAAATGTTGCATAGTCACAAAAATGTTTATCAGTCAAGTACATAGTTTTCAGAACATAGTAGAGCAGTGGATATCGGCTCAGAACGAGAAATCGGAGAGCCGAGTTCGAATACCAGTCGAAATCGTGGCATTCACTTAAGGGTAAATACTATTGGGAAAGGTATTAATCCATCTCTTCTTTTTCCAGCTATAGGCTAAACTGCAGGATAAATCGAGTTCTGTAGCCTTGGTTGGCAACCAGTCTATCGAGGAAAGTAATAGCAATCTACCACGAGAAAATATTCTTCCCAGTCAGTTATGTTTCTTTCGAGACATGATCGCCCAAGCGTGTATCACGTATAGCACTTAACTGACTGCCATAGTTTCCATTATTTTTAACAGCTTTCATCCTTCTGCAATCTTGTTGATGTTATTTTCGTGTAAATTTTGTATGCTTTTTTTTTCTTGGAAGAAGGATGTGAGGTAGTTTTAGACTAATAATCATTTAAATTGTTCTGTCAGTCAGTTAGGTGCCATACGTGATACACGCTTTGGGCGATCATGTCTCGAAAGAGATATGACTGACTGGGCAGAAGATTATCCCGCAGTAGGTTGCCATTGCTTTCTGTGGTAGACTGGTTGCCAGTCAAGGCTATAGAACCCAATATTTTCTATTATTTAACCTATAACTGGAGGGAAGTGACGGTTTAATACCTTTCCCAAACGTATTTATGCGTAAGTGAATGCAACGAATTCAACTGGAATTCGAACTCGAATTGTTCTGTAGGGATCGGAAAAAATAAAAATCCGAAGGATCAAAGTTAGAAGAATACGGAAGGTTTCTGGATTGTTTCCTATTTCAAATCTTTAAGCTTCTGCAAGGTTTGTTTTGGAACATGCGGTTTTGTGTAGTCGCAGTGAAAAGAAAGACCTTTTCGATTTCTCAAAATCGGCCGTTTTTGTTAAATAGACGCATTGGGATTAGTGAGTTGGCCGCAATACTTGTTTACAGTTATTGTTTCACCGGCTAAAAGAAACTCAGAATAAATTATCCTTCATCATTCTCAACAAACGGAGAGCAACACCTTGATTTGACGCAAGCTCGTTTTAATCACGGGTTCTTCATATTTACAAGCTGGTTTTTCAGATCTTTTTTTTTTTTTTTGTAATCATATCGCCCCAAGCAAGGCATTTTACTGGCACTGTTTTGCAGGGGGTTACATAGGAGGAATGTTATGAGAAAGAGTGACAGGTTATAGGGGTGTCAGGAAATGGGTAAAAGAAGTATGAGAATACTGATGACAGTGGAGTGGATGGAGAAGGGAGCATGAGAGAAAGGATGCAGGTTAGTGAGATAGGAGATGACTATTGACTTTACATTTAAATTCTTGAAGATTGTAGCTGTCGGGAAAGCAAGTAAATGGAAGGGAATTCCACAGGCGGAAAGTGCGAGAAAATAAGCTGATGAAGTAGAATTTGCGTTTACAATTTATTGGTTTCACAGTAAAAGAGTGGGACCTAGTTGCTAATCTTGTTGGTAGAGTAAATTTATATATAGGGGGCACCAGTGAGCTAAGTTCCTCGGAGCAGAAGCCATGAAAGTATTTGGAGAAGAGACAGAGAAGCCACATTGCGCCGGTGAGAAAGTGACTGTATCTAAGCTGCCAAGTCGGGATCTATTAGAGTACAGATTCTTACAGATTTTCGTTTAACATTATCATAAACAATTCGTTTTTCATCGCCTGTGACAATTCTGTCCAAGAACAATTCCTTTTTGTGCAAAGAAAAGAAATTGCTGTAGAAACACGATCGTGCTTGTTCTATTCCGTCAGAGAATATGGGACCCACGTGTCAGCTTTGTAAATGAACACGAATCTCTTCAAATAGAGAAAGGCAGTTGAGATATCGATTTTAAAACTTTTAGTAATCTCTTCTGTCGAAATCTTCGGTTTATTATCTACGATGGCAAACAGGACGTTTCCATCCACGTTACAATGTTACCCGAAGTGTGTTCAAACGTTTAGTTTAAAGTCACCCTAACGGAATCCGCCAAACCTTTTTTGACCGTCTGAAAAGCTAGAATAGTATCCAAATAAGATTTCGTTTTTTATCACAGTTCCGACGCTTACCTCTTTCCAAAATTCATAGAGCATAATATGGCGAAAGTACCACTTTTCATCCTCTATCTTTAAGGCATTCGTTTTTGAAAAAAAACAAAAAAACGTCAATATTCAACAAAGTCTGACCTGAAACTGAACGATACAAGGTTTCAATCAAAACAAAAACCAGTGTCAAATTACGGTTATATTAAATTAATTAAAATCGGGCAAGGCGACTTGCAATGATCTGATTTGCAATCAGTCAAAATAGGAACCCTGAATATCTATACATTTCTGCCATCATGTCATATGATTATTTATGCCTTTACGATAAAACTCGAAGGGTTTGGATGACAAGAAATCTTTAAATGCAGTTTCTGCATCTTCAACGAAACGTCTTTTGGCTTAAAACATTTTCTCAAGATGCATGAAAAAGTAGTCGAGATATCATGGGAATATGGTAGATGTTGGTGTCTTATATACTATGTCGATTTTCAAACAGATGATATTTACTATTGTAACCCAGAATCACATGTTCTCAGTAAAATGTGCGTTGTGGTACAGTGGATATCGGCTCGGAACGAGAAACATGGGAGCCGAGTTCGAATTCCAGTTGAATCCATTGCATTCACTTGCGCGCAAATACTCTTGGGAAAGGTATTAACCCGTCTCTTCCTTCCAGTTATGGGTTAAATAGCAGGACAGATTGGGTTCTATAGCCTTGGTCAGCAACCAGTCTACCGCAGAAAGCAATGGCAACCTACTGCGGGATAATCTTCTGCCCAGTCAGTCATGTCTCTTTCGAAACATGATCGCCCAAAGCGTGTATCACGTATGGCACTTAACTGACTGTTCTTTTAGTTCCCATTTTATACAAAATTTCCTCATTAATCATCATCGGTCTACAGATCTACACCTATGCTGCTTTTAATCTCTTTTTCTTCCGTCCGAAAATTATATTGGTAGATATAACATAGACATTCAGTATTATTTTCTTAGTTTCTAACAAAATGTTTCTCTCTCTTAATATTTCTAGTATCTAGAAGGCAACTTTTCACTATTCCAATGTGCCTTCAGATTTCCGTGTCTTATTTTCTGTTGTCTGTTGTTAAGTTATATTTCAGTACCTGTTGCATTCTAACATCTCCAATTTGTAGCTCACATCATTGGCCATCAACATTTCTGACGACCACACATACTATCTTCTTATAAAAATCTCCAATTTTAAAATTGACTTTTATTCTTGAATGAAAGGTTTAAATCAGTCAAAATAGTAACCCTGAACATCTATACACTTCTATCATCAAGTTCAAGTTACAAGGTTTTGAAAAAACTGTTAAGATTTGGACATCAAGAAATCTTTTAATACAATTTCTGTATATTCCTAACAGTGGAATGGCTTTTTGTTGTTAAGACACTTGAAAAATTGGTAAATTCTTGTTTTAAAGCAAAAGGGAGAATTTTAGTAATTATCTTGGGTTTTTTCTTTTAAGTAAATAGGGAATAAGTGTTAATCGTTGAAATGCTTAGGCATAGTGTGAAGTGATTGAATGATTAGATAGTGACGTGAAAATGAATAAGTGCGCATGCCCAGTGAATGATGAAGCAACATTAAGAAAAATTGTCAAAATACTTGAAAAAAGAGGTAGTCAGTGAGAAAGAGATAAGGTGGATATGGCAAAGTCTCCTATCCCAAGTTGGTGAGTGGCCAAGCATTGCCATGAAGTCAAAAGAATATATAATGTTTTAAGTTAAATTCTAACAGAGATTGATATAAAAAAGAGTATACTTTAACCATTACGAATGAGTAATATACTTTCTGAAACTTTTACAATAATATATCAAAGCAAAATATTTATTCTAAAATCGGACATTACTTTCCGAACTCTTTTTTTTAATCATCTCACCCCAAGCAAGTCATTCCACTGCCACTATTGCGCATGGGGCTACATAGGGAAAGGTAAAGAGAAGGAGTGGTTAGACATAGGGAATGTCAGGAGGAAGATGACAGATGAGTAAGGATAGCGAGGATGAGGGTTGGGCAGATGGAAAGAGTGTTTGATAGAATGGGAGAAGGTTAGTGTGTTAAGGAGGTGTCTATTGACCTTACATTTAAACTCCTGGAAATTGTAGCCGTCGGGGAAGCAAACGTGTGGAAGAGAATTCCACAGTCGGGGAAAGAAACTGTTGGAGTAGAAGTTACGGCTGCATTTTATCGGTTTCACTGTAAAAGGGTGGGATCTAGTTGCTAATCTAGTATCTCGTTCAAATTCGTATTTAGGGGGCACTAGTGATCTAAGTTCATCGGAGCAGAAGCCATGAAAGTATTTGTAGAAGAGACACAGAGAATCCACGTCGCGCCGGTGGGAGAGAGACTGCAGGCGGTCTGCCAAGTCGGTATATATCGCATTACAGACCCTCCTGTGAACCTTATCGAGAAGCCCGAGGAGAACAGCAGGGGCACCCGACCAGATATGGCAGCAGTATTCAATGCACGGGCGGATGGTTGATTTATAAATGTGCAGGATAGATTTAGACGGAAAAAACTTCCGGGCCCTACACAGAGAACCGACCTTCATAGCACCGGATTTAGCAATGGATTCGATATAGTCATTCCATTTGAGGTCCGCTGAAAGTGTGAGACCAAGGAGGCGTAGTGTTTTACTCTCTGGGAGGCAAGCCTGGTCCATGCTAATGGGAGGTAGGTGAGATTGTCGATGATGGTTAATTGAGAGTAGCTTCGTTTTAGAAGCATTAAAATTTACCAGCCATTTCTTACCCCAGTCCAATATGGATTGGAGGTCTTTTTCAATCTCGGCTGCGAGGTTAGCCTTGACGCCTACACCAGATTTTTGTAGGAGGCGAAAGTAAACTGTGGTGTCATCGGCGTACAAACCTATTTGGGCTCTTATGGAATCAGGGAGATCATTAATGTATATCAGGAAGAGTGTAGGACCTAAGATGGAGCCTTGGGGGACATTTGCGTTTGTATGGTAGTTCTGAGAGGCATGTCCGTTTAATACCACCTTCATTGTGCGGTTAGAGAGGAATGACTGGATTAGTTCAAACAAATGTCCAGTTATACCATAGCTCCGCAGTTTACATAGAAGGCCACCATGCCAAACTCTGTCGAACGCCTTAGATATATCCAATGCAACGGTTCGGGCTTCGCCATTCCTGTCGAGTGCCTGGTATATGTACTCTGTAATGGTCGTTAGCATGTCAGCAGTAGACCTGATGAAGCGGAAACCATATTGCTTGTCCGAGAGGAGCCTGTGTGCTGGGAGATGCTGAACCACCTCGGCGTTAATAATGGCTTCGAACACTTTGCCAAAGATCGGAAGAAGGCTGATAGGGCGGTAATTTGCAGGGTCAGAGGGTTCTCCAGTGTTTTTAAATAGAGGAACTACAGAGGAAGATTTCCATCAGGCAGGAAAGCAGGAAGCAGATAGGCAGAGGTTGTAAAGCTTAGAAAGGACGGAGGAGAGTTCAGGGGCACATTTCTTTAAGACTATGGTTGGGATTCCGTCACCACCGCTCGTTTTGTGAGGGTCAAGTTTTAAGATTATCTTAGAGACAAGCGAAGGTGTAATGTGGACATCATTCAATTGTGCCTCGGTTCTAGGTTGAGAAGTCGGGTGTAAAAACTCCAGATGAGTCCAGACTCGAATTGTTCGAGAATCTGCGGGCAAAGCATTCAGCCTTATCTGCTGGGGAGGTGAGGACCTCAAATTTGTTGATTAGCGGGGGTATTGTGGACTTGCTCTTGTTAAGTACTCTTTTACAGAGTCGCCAGTAGTCTTTAGAGCCGAATTTAGAGCATGCTATGCGTTGCTTCATTCTGGCAGCAAACAACATCTTAGCTTCGTTAAGTATCCTTTTACACTTATTACGAGCTGAAGTGAAAAGGCGCCTGTTTTGGTCCGACGCGTAGTTACGATAGAGTCGGAAGAAATGATTCCGGTGGGCAATGGCAGCCGAGCAAGCGGGTGAGAACCATGAAGACGAATGAGATTTAAGCTGGAATTTCCTAGCAGGGATGAAGGCATCGATGCCAGCCTTAACCCAGGAGGAGACCTCGGATGCACATACTTCGATGGGAAGACTAAAGACGTTGTTCCAAGGGATGTCACAGAGGAAGTATCGGAACTAATCCCAGTCTGCTCTTTGATAGCAGTAGGATATTCTACTTGTCTGGGTTTCATGGGTCGGGCGGGAGTAGATTGAAATATTGACGGACACTACAGTGTGGTCAGAGTTTCCGAGTGGGCAGAGTTGTCTGGTCGTGCAAGAGTCTGGGATGGAATTGAAGCAGAGGTCTAGAAGTGAGTCCCTTCCGTTAGGGTTGTCGGAGAAACGCGTGGGGAAGTCCACTACTTGCGTAAGGGATTGGCTGATTGAAAAGTTCATGGTGTGGACACCAGCAGGGTCAGTGACAGCGTTCTTCAGCCACTTGGTGTGGTGGGCGTTAAAGTCACCAAACACGAATACATTGGCAGAGGGATGGGAAGAAATGGCTTTGTCAATATTGTCAGAAATGATGTCAAGTAACGAACAGTCAGGGGAGGAAGGAGAGCGGTAGAGAAAGAAGAGATAGCTAATCGAGCTGAGAAGTGAGAGGCGGAAGCACATGAAAGAATGATTTGGGGATTCAAAAGATGACACCCTAGCTAAGGGAAGGTGTTCGCTGACATAGACACCAAGCCCATGCATATGAACATTGGAGTCCTTCCTGAAGAGGGGAAGGAAGCCAGGAACGTAGAACTCAGATGAGGGGATAGAAGGGTTAAGATTAGTTTCACATAGGGCTAATATATCAGGTGAGTTATTATGGAGTAAAGAATCTACGCTGGGGAAGTATTTCAATATTTAATAACTTGTTGGTATTGGGAAAACAAAATATGGTCATCTGAAACTGAACATAAGTCAAAAGTTCAAGTACTAAATCAATTTTTGAAAATGTGTCCGATTTTAGAATCAACTGTGATTCTTGAATTAATCTATTTAAACATTGTTTAAATCACTAAAACTAGGAATCCTACATCTATACATTTCTGATATCGAGTTACAAGTTTATGTCCTTACGACAAAACTTAAACGCCAGGGAATCTTTGATTGCAGTTTCTGCATTTTTCTTTCATAGTTATAATGGGCGTAAGATCAAGAGAACGACATAAAAAGGACTACAAATAAACTACAAGAAAACCAAATGCATGGTCATCAGCAAAAAGAGCAGCCCAAAAGCCAAATACAAGTGGGGGATGCTAAAATCAAGCAGATACAAAAATTTCAGTACCTTGGAAGTGTTCTAACAGAAGACGGAAAGTGTGACTCAGAGATCCGAAGGCAAACTGGACTGGCGAAGGATGCATTCCAGAAGCTGAGTAAAGTATTAAGACACAGGAAACTTTCACTAGAAACAAAGAAGAGGGTACTGGATTGCTATGTGATGTCAGTTCTTCAATATGGCAGTGAGTTCTGGACAATATCATCAAAGATGAAGAAAAAACTTGAAGCAACTGAAATGTGGTTCTACAGTAGGAATGCTGCGGATATCAGGGACTGAGTATGTGAGCAATGATGACGTTTTGGAAAGGAAGGAAACGATAAGGGAATAAATATTGAGCATCAGGAAATGACAGCTAAAGATCCTGGGACGTGCAATGAAGAAGGAGGGCTTGGAGAACCTGATACTAACAGGCCAGATAGACGGAAAAAGAGATTGTGAAAAGCAGCGGATAACATATTTGAAGAGTCTGAGCTGGTGGATGACAGAATGGGGGTTGCGTGATGTAACAGGAGAAAGCGTGCTAGGAGCCACCAGAAATAGGGAGACGTGGAAAACCATATTCAACTATGTTCTGAAAGGACAAGGCACATAGAAGAAGAAGAAGAAGAAGAAGAAGAAGAAGAAGAAGAAGAAGAAGAAGAAGAAGAAGAGAATATGGGGAATTCAGAAAAGACTCTTATCCGAATTCGGTGAACTTCTACAGTGTCGTCCTGGTAACATGTGACCGAGTATTTTCATAAAGCAAAACTGAACCTCGTCGATTAACTAGTGCTTGTTGTATTTAGCTTAATGGGTGGGAATTTTATCTAGTTGCTGACAGTAAACTTCGGCAGAGTGCTCTGCTTAGATTCCAGAAAGCTTTACTAAATAATACGAATATTAGACAGTCGTATTAATAAATAATACGAATATTAGACAGTCACCATACACTTCTGATCGTGCAATTTTGGTTTTGGAAATTATGTTGGTTCTTTGGCATTACTTAGCAATAAAACCGATTGTTTACGATTGTCATAAAGGATTCATTTCTCATCACAAGAAGTCACTATCAATTTCATTTCGCGGATACAACATCGAACCTGCATCAAAACGTCGAACTATTTGATTTTCATGTGAAACCCATTTATCGTATTCTTTCACCATGCCATTTTTCTGAAGAATGTCCGATATTGTTGAAATGCTGACACCCATTTCTCTGATAATTTGATATGGGATTTTCGACTAGTGTTTTAAGAGCTTGATTGCCAGTTTCAAATGGACGTGCTCTGCCACATTGATCAAGTTTCGTATCCTTAATGGGGTACCTCAGAATCCAGCACTATACTGTCCGATCAGAATTGAATCCTTCATCCTATGCCTGATAATGTTAGTGGCAGTTTTAGAAATATTATAACTAAGATTGAACTCATGTAAAAAAAAAAAAGGAAATACTTCTTTTTCATGCTCAGATAAGGGGTATATAATATTTTAAGTTAAAATCAGAAGATAGACATAAAATTACAAAGAGGTCACTTTAAACATGAGGAATAAGTAATATATTGTGTAACTATTATAATAATATATTAGAACACAATTAAAGGACTTCTTCTAAAACTGGACATTACTTTCCAAAGACCCTAATAGCGAAAAGATAAAGTACGTTATTTTTACTAGAATTACAAAAATGAATGTGGTTATCAGGACTCTGCTTGCTTACGCCCTGAAGAAACATAGCTTTAAACACACACACACACACACACACACACACACACACACACACACTTTATGTACAGTTGTAACTCAGTAATTTTGGGTGCTGGATATGACGGTAAACTGCATCCGGCAGCAAGGCCTCTCAAAACGCTATGAAACTATAAAAATAGACATTTATAGTAATATATACATAAAAATATACTTTTCTAGAAAAATATATAATTTTTGAAGGAAAAATATTACCAACAATATATTTTTGAAGGAAAAAATTATTACTAGCAATACCATTTTGAATATAAAACTAGAAGACATCTTCAGTTTTTTTTTTAATAGAAGAAATTAAATTAAAGAAAATTTGATCAAAATCTGATTAAATCAACCTTCTCACTAAAACCGATTATTAAAAAAAATACCTTAAAACCCGACCTTTTTAGCATTAAATAACCCACAGAAGTTGATGTTAAACAAAACTCAAACTCAAACTCACTAATTTAATTTGCAGAAAGTTTTGTTATACAGAGAAATATTTACCTGCACTTAATTTCTTTAATCTATTTCAAATATCAATTTTACCAACTTAATGTCTATTTTTAATAAAGAATGTTTTTAGAAATGAAATCCAAAATCAATAAAACTTTAGAAATTTGTTTAACCCTCTAGGGCCATTCGTATCATATTTGATACAGTATTTCCCTATAAGGAAACATTTGGTATTTCCCTATAAGGAAACATTTGGTATTCATTGACTGAGCAGTCAGTACTGCTTTCATTTGAAATTTATAAAATATTTCTCTTAAAAAATTTTTCAGGAAAATATTTATTTCAAGGCTTGTTTTCATACTGTATCAAATATGATACGAATGGCCCTAGAGGGTTAAGGCTTCTACTGGGCATAAAGTGGGGGATCAATTCTATATTGTTATGAAGTAATAAACAGATCCCCCACTAATTACTACTTAACCCTCTAGGGCCATTCGTATCATATTTGATACAGTATTTCCCTATAAGGAAACATTTGGTATTTCCCTATAAGGAAACATTTGGTATTCATTGACTGAGCAGTCAGTACTGCTTTCATTTGAAATTTATAAAATATTTCTCTTAAAAAATTTTTCAGGAAAATATTTATTTCAAGGCTTGTTTTCATACTGTATCAAATATGATACGAATGGCCCTAGAGGGTTAATAAGCTACCAAAGTTTGGTTTGCAGCTTAAAAAGAGAAATAAAAAATAGCAATAGAATGATTAAAAACAGCTTTTAAAAGAAGAATGCGCTTTCAGAATAAACAATATTTCTCTGATAGATTCATTTTTATTAACCAGGTGTTTCAGTTTTGTTGTTGATTTGTTTTAAAAAAGAGGTTAATGTTGATTATTTCGCTCAGATTTTGAAAGGAAATTCTATACATCAGTTCACCTGAGAGACACACCTACATCAGCAGGATGAATTAATGGTTAGAGAAGGATAGTGAATGTGAAAAGCATATGAATGAGACTAGGATATCTTATGAGTTCAATAAGGATTTTTGTAGAGTATTCTCTATGAAGGACACTTGACATGAAAGGTATATGAATGAGAGCAGGATATCCTATGTGTTCAGTAAGGATTTTTGTAGAGTATTCTCTATGAAGGACACTTGACATGAAAGGTATATGAATGAGAGCAGGATATCCTATGTGTTCAGTAAGGATTTTTGTCGAGTATTCTCTATGAAGGACACTTGACATGAAAGGTATATGAATGAGAGCAGGATATCCTATGTGTTCAGTAAGGATTTTTATTGAATATTCTCTATGAAGTATGTTTGATATGAATCAGAACAGGATATACTACGTGTTTAATAAAGATGTCTGTGAAGTGTTCTCTAGTAAGGACAATTAGCATGAAAGATATTTGAATGAGAACAGGATATTCCATGTGTCCACTAAGAGTTTCGCTTTCTCAAATCAGTGGCTAAACATGAACTTCGAGTGAATGAATCTTAGAAAAGATCTTCCTTCTTTGAAACTCTGCTGAATCACAAAAAACTGAATCACAAAAAACTATTTCAAATAACCGAACCCACTTTACTTAGAGACTTTAACAGCGCAGAGACAATAATTTTTAATCATTTCACACAAATTCAATAATATTCAATGGGTTGAAAGTGATAGAATATGTAGTTTGTTGAGAAAATAATACTACAATCTAAGTGATAATTTTCCATACTACCAAAAACAATAACTTTGTGTGGTTAGTTTGGTTGGTTTTTTTTATAGCAGCATATCAAACTCTGTGAATTATTCAATGCCAAATTCTAAATATTTTTTACGCAATATTTTTAAGTTAATTGTTTTTAGTGATACAATTAACACATCTCAGAAAAGAAGGTGAATACATAACATTGCCAAGGGTATTTGCGAAAATTTCAAGAACCAACTGGATTTGAAACTTGGCTCTACAATTAACAATTCCGAGTCATTATCCACTATATCACCCGAACATCCAAGCTTACAGCACCTGATATTCCCAAGCGGTCACCCACTGACCTGGCTTGACGTTGCTTAACTTCGGTGATCGTACGGGAACCGGTGTTCCAACATAGGGTGTCCGTAAGCTCATTATGCCATCTGTACATGCAAACTTACAGCACCTGGTAATCCCAACCGGTCTTCTATGTAGGTAAAGACCAGACTCGACGTTGCTAAACTTTGATGATATTACGGGAACCGATGTTTCAACGTGAAGCGGCCGTAAGCCCCTTAAACCATCTCCACATGCAAACTTACTGCATCTGGTATTTCCAAACGGTCACCTATCTAAGTACTGACAAGGCTCTACGTTGCTTAACTTATCGTACGGGAGCCGGTGACTCAACGTGGAGTGGACATTAGTCCATTATACCATCTGTACATGCAAATTTACAGAAGCTGGTATTCTCAAACGGTCCCCCATATAAGTACTAAATTGGCGTTATGTTGCTTACCTTATCGTACGAGAACCGTTGTTTCAACGTAGAGTGGACATTAGTCCATTATGTCATCTGTACATGCAAATTTACAGCACATGGTATTCTCAAGCGGTCACCCATGTCAGTACTAACAAGGTTCTATGTTGCTTAACTTATCGTACGAGAACCGTTGTTTCAACGTGGAATGGACATACCCATTATGTCATTTGTTCATGCCAACTTACAGCAGCTGGTATTCCTAAGCGGTCGCCCATCTAAGTACTAACATGGCGCTATGTTGCTTACCTTATCGTACGAGAACCGTTGTTTCAACGTGGAGTGGACATTAGTCCATTATGTCATCTATACATGCCAACTTGCAGCACCTGGTATTCCCAAGCGTTCACCCATCTAATTACTGACCAACTCGAGGTTCCTTAATCTTGGTGATGTTACTGGAACCAGAGTTTCAATGTGATGTGG
>JBBBDQ010000419.1:5977500-6052500 GCA_037127315.1 Ascarosepion bandense | reverse complement strand
ATAATGTCTGGCCTCTTTGCTTCAATTTTTCTGTCTGTGTAGATGGTGTAATCCCATAGAATGGTTACATCTTCTATTTCTGTAACCGGTGCTGGATGATGTTCATACCAGTGTTTGTTTACAGCTTTTCCATAATGTTTGCACATTGCCCAATGTAAATATTGCCCAACTCTATCGTGGCGATTTTTATATTCGTTTGGGGCAAGCACAGAACAGCCTGAGATTAGGTGGTCTATTGTTTCTTGGTGTTTATCACAAAACATTATTATTATTATTATTATTATTATTATTATTATTATTATTATTATCATCATTATTATTATTATTATTATTATCATCATTATTATTATTATTATTATTATTATTATTATTATTTATTCATAAATTATAACATGGATATGTTACAATATCACTACAAAAGTAGCCATTTTGTTTCAACACTTTTGTGTCTTTTCAAGTGATGTGATGGTTCTTAAATGAATGGTTTAAAAGTCTGAAAACGAGCGTGGCCCCTATAATCAGGGAGGTATTATATACATATATATATATATATATATATATATATATGTGTGTGTGTGTGTGTGTGTGTGTGTGTGTGTGTGTGTGTGTGTGTGTGTGTGTGTTTATTTAGGCAGAAAATTTTCTTTTAAACATATCAAATTAAATAAATTGCAAACACTATGTTTGCTTATTTTTTTTTAAATACGTTCATACTCACGGTTAATCTTTCATGTATTACAATCAAATGATGGTAGAAATGAATGTACCTTAATAAATACATGAAAATAACATCTGTCAACGTTACAGTTCATTTCTGACATCTTTTGATTGTAATACGCGAAAGATTATACGTGAGTATGAACAGATTTTATTAAAAATAAGCAAACAGTGTTTGCAATTTATTTAATCTGACATATATATATATATATATATATATATATATATATATATATATAGTTAAACGCTGCAATTATAACTTCCATTGTTAATCGTTTGAGAAATCCTTTGAAAAATATCCATCTTCCGGCAGGAATCGAACCTGCAAACTCCACCGAGGTGATGCTATTTTCAGACCAATCGACACACAGAAGATTTTATGGAAGATAAAATTCAATTTCATCTTTATATAGCTATTCTCCTGATTTTCATCGAAAGATTAATATCTGCTCAGATTGTATCCGAATGTGAACAACCTCTACTGAAGACAACTTTAAGGAATTTAACGGAAAACCACGAAACTGGCATTAGCCGAAACATATTTGATTTTTTTTTTATTTGTTTAACATTATTTTTTAATTCAAATACGTCCGCTAATGCCAGTTTTGTGGATGTCCGTTAAATTCAGTAACATCTATATACCTATCTCACTCTTTTCATTATCAAGTTATCTATCTCAATTTTTTCATTATCTATCTATATATCTATCTACTTATCTATCGCAGTTTTTCATTATGTATCTCAATCACTTCAATATCTGTCTGAGTTTTTTCCGTATCTATCATTATCTATATATTTATCTCGTCTTTACATTATCTATTTACCTATTTATTTATCTGTTTCAGTTTTTCATTATCTGTCAATTCTACTCTTACCATTATCTATCTATCTATCTATCTATCTATCTATCTATCTATCTATCTATCTATCTATCTATCTAATATCTAAGTTTGTTCGGTATGTATATATTAGTCTGAGTATATCTACCCAGTCTTTTACATATGTAACTCTCAACCTACTTCGGTTTTTTTCCATACCATACAGTCTTTTCATTATCCCTATCTCGCCCCCCTCACTCTATCTTTGTATTATTTATCGAAATGTGTCATTTCATTAAACATCACAGTCTTTTCAATATCTATCTATCTATCTATCTATCTATCTATCTATCTATCTATCTATCTATCTATCTATCTATCTAGCAGTTGGTTCATTATCTATCTATATTAATAAGAGTTAACAGGAAGTTTTTGGGAAGTTCACGGGAGTTCTTTAGACTTCTATTGGAGTACAGTAGAACTACTACGCAGTTGACATTAGTCGACAGTTAGCCGAATACTAAGGAGTAAGCTTTCAGTGGAAGATTATCAACTTCCTAACATTTTGGGTACGTTAAGTCGATTAGCAACCGACATAGCATGATTATAGCCTTCAGTGCGAAAACTACTCCACAACAATTATATATCCATCTATCTCTGCCTTTCCCTATGTCTTTTTTATATTTTCATATGAAGTTTTTCCTTTTCTGTCTCTCTCTCTACGTCTCTCTTTTCTAGTCACTCATTCTTTCGTTTTTTCTATTTTTCTATATACCTTCTCTCTCTCTCTCTCTCTCTCTCTCTCTCACTCTCTCTCTGTATATATATATATATATATATATATATATATATATATATATATATATATATTAGTCATCCACATACAAGCCTATTTTTCTGTATCACAGCTCATCAGTGTGGCTAGACACATCCACTTACTTCTGGCTGGGATCGAAACTCGACCGATTTGGTGTCAGTCGGAGCTATAGGCGCATGGAATCAGATAAGGTAAATTTTAACGTGTTGTATATAAGCAGTGTATACACACGCCAGTCACCGAAAGAACTCAATTCATTTCTGAAGAGTAATGCTTATATCGCAAAAGTGGAAACTGTTTTTAAAATTTTCTTCTCTAGAGAGCTCAGTCGTAATGAGAGCATATTTCTGCTATTTTTTATACTTTCTACGCCTGTTTCCTTCTCATCCTTCTCTCTCTCTCCCTCTCTCTCTCTCTCTCTCTCTCAATCTCCCTCCCCTTTCTTTTTTTCTGTCATACTTTATCTTTGCCACTCACCCGTCATTTCCTTATCTCTCGTTCTGAAGCTATATGGCATTTAAAATGCTTAAGAACCCAGTGAGGACTGAATTCATTATTCTCGTATGATCTTGGCAATACAACCATTTAAATGTATATATTCATTGCACTTAGCTTAATATGACTCACGGCCACAGTCTAAGACGGTGATTCTCAACGTAGGGCGTACGACCCATAGGTGGACAATTTGATTTTTTAGGGGGCAATTCGATTGTTAGGTGTTTTGCTAATAAAAGTCTTTCTTCCTGTGATCTATTAGCCCTAATATTCCAATAAATAAAAATTTAGCAATGTTACATATTTTTCATTCATCATTTGTCTTGGATTTTTAAATTTTTTTTTATCGTATCACCCCGAGCAAGGCGGTAACGCCACTGATGTGCAGGGGGCTACGTAATAGTAGAAAGATTGGAAAAGAGAAAGCCGGAAACCACATCCTAAACAGGGAACGTGGGATGAGCCTCTTAACCTGTTCAATAGACGTGGGTGGAGTGTGAACAGGGCAATAGATAGATCTATCTACTCCAACTGAAAAAAAAATAACAAAGTGAGAAGATTGGAAAAAACAAAGCCGGAAACCACATCCTAAACAGGGAACAAGGGATGAGCCTCTTAACCTGTTCAATAGACGTGGGTGGAGTGTGAACCGGGCGATAGATAGATCTATCTACACCAATTGAAAAAAAAAAACAAAGTGAGAAGATTGGAAAAGGGAAAGCCGGAAACCACATCCTAAACAAGGAACAAGAGATGAGCATCTTAACCTGTTCAATAGACATGGGTGGAATGTGAACCCGGCGATCTATCTACTCCAATTTCCATCAATTGCACTGCCACCTTTGATATCTTTACTTTACTGTACAATGTACAATTTAATTAAAAATACTGATCAAAGTATTACAGAAAAAAACTTCCTTTGAAATTAGTTTTGGTTTATGAATTTAACTATTTCAATTTTCTATTACATGCCTTGAAACTTTATTTGATTGTTTCATATAAACATAAAAATAATATAAGACAATCCGTAACATTTTATTTTTTGGTAATTTCTTGCTCAGAACTTTAATTGTCTTTTATTTATTTTTTGTTTTTCATGGATGCCATGTTGTTTTTAAGTTTGTTTAAGCCACCTTAAGACTTTAAGGCAGTTTGAGTCTTAAACAAACTTTAAATTTTAAGTTTAAAATAAAGTTTAAATCAAAGTATTGGTGTTTTAAGCATCACCTAAAACGGAGTTCACTTTTTACATAAGAATTATATATCAACATATGGGAGGGGGGACATCAGGATTCTAGAGGTGATTGGGTGGGGCATGGCCAAAAAAGGTTGGGAAACACTAATCTAAGACCATTTTCAATCATGCTTTTCAACACACTTCTATAGTATGATGCTGGAAAAGCTTTTGCAATTTCAAATCTAGACAAAGAAGCCAGGTGCAGGATTGAACTGAGGTTACTCCCGGCTGCTAAACGCAGATTCATGCGACCCCACAACTGCATCTGGCTTTGCAAACCTGGGAAAGACATTGATGAGAAAATTATATAAACAATCGCTCGAGTGAGAATTTGAACAACTTTTCAGAGATCGTTGACGATCCACGTTTTAGACTAGAAACGATGGAGGCCGCTCACACATAGAGGGAGTATTTGAGCGGAAACTAAATGTAAAGTTGTATATGAAAGAATTAAGTTTTTGTTATTCATTAGTCCTTACGTGTTATCATTTAGCAGGCACAACTTCACTCCGCTATTGTTCGAAAAGATTTTGCTGATACGAATATATAGACGTATATATTTGTTGCATTTAGATCAGTGTGATATAAGGTCACAATTTGGGGTCACTCGTTTAGGATAGAAATCTATACACAGGACAAGTTTATTGATAGAACGATATAAGTTTGCAAGCACTTCTTTCAAACGCCTACATGAATTCCCCTAATTCATTCAGTGACATCCCAAAATTAAGTGATGCGGGAAAATCGAGGACTTTATAGAAAAACGCAAGATTTGACAAACAACCGAATCGATGAATATATTTATCAATAAATACTTATCGATGAATATATTTATCAATAAATACATTTACGATGACACCCAGTGAGGACTCAATACGACACAAAATAAATTTTCTCGGTCCATTTTTGAGCGTTTTTAGGAATAAAAATACAATTAGTATAATTTCTTTTCTAAATATTCCTAAATTATATTTTTTCTAAAATAAAAGTTTTATACGGTTTATATGTATTTTCTGTATGTATACAGCTATAAATACATTTTCTAAGATTACAAATATATTTTCTTATATATATTGTCTATGGTTATAAATATATTTCATATGACTATAAATACATTTGCTATGGTTATAAATACATTTTATATGGTTATAAATACATTTTATATGGCTATAAATACATTTTCTATAGTTATAAATATATTTTCTATGGATAATAAATACATTTTCTGTGGTTATACTATATTTTATATGGCTATAAATACATATTCTAGGCTATAAATACATTTTTATATATATGTTATATGGCTATATATACATTTTCTATGATTATAAGTACATTTTCTATGGTTATAAGTACATTTTCTATAATTGTAAATACGTTTTCTATTACTATAAAGATATTTTGTATGGTTATAAATACATTTTCTATGGCTATAAATACTTTTTAACGGCTATAAATACATTTTCGATGTAAATATTCAGACAGACATAAAGTTATTTACTTTGTATCTTTTCTATATTTTATACTGATGTAAATGCATTTTTACAGTTATAAATACATTTCCAATTTAATTATTATTCTGCATTTTTTACGGATATGAATATATTTTTAATGTATATTTTTCTGCATTTTCTTTCGTTATAAAATCAATGTATTTATATATCAGCATTTCTGATGGTAATAAATACGTTTTCAATGTATAACTTTTTCTGCGTTTTTTGCAACTATAAGTACATTTTCAATATATTTTTCTACATTTTTTCTGCATTTTCTACAGTTGAGACTACATTTTCAATGTATATATGTTTCTCTGTTATAGACAAATTTTCTGTTTATATCTTTCTCTTCGTCTCCTACTGTTACAGATACATTTTCTGTGTACCTATTTTTGTTAATTTTCTTCTGTTTTACTTACGTTTTTGGTGTTCATCATTTTCCTCTTTTTCTACTCTTATAAATTTATTTTCGATCTATATCTCTCTTCTGAAGTTATAAATACATTTTCGATGTATTTATTTTTCTACGTGTTCTACATTTATGTATACGTTTTCGATATAGAATTATTTTTATCAACGTAAATGAATATTATTTTTCATGATATTTATTTTTATGCGTTTTCTACGTTTATAAATAAATTTTCTATGCTTTTTGCGTTTTATTCATTCATTTGAATTTATTTTTTAGCGTTTTCTACGGTTATAAATACATTTTCGATGTGTATCATTTTCTGCATTTTCTGCGTCTATAAATGTATTTTCGATGTATTTCTCTTTCTGCGTTTTCTACGGTTATTTCATACATTTATGATGCATATAATTTTTTGCAATTACTACGGTTATAAATACATTTTCTTGGGATATATCTTTTCGGTGTTTTCTACCTTTTTAAATTTATTTTCAGTATATGTGCTTCTCTGAGTTTTCTACATTTATAAATACATATTCGTGGTTTATCTTTTTTTAGGTTTTCTACGGTTATAAATCAATTTTCGATATATATTTTTTCTGCGTTTCCTAGTGTTATATATATATATATATATATATATATATATATATATATATATATATATATATATATAACACTAGGAAACGCAGAATATATATATTCGATATAATTTTTTCATAGTTTTAAATTCAGTTTTGATGTATATCTTTTTATGCGTGTTCAATGTTTATAAATAAATACCATTTAGTTCTTTTCTGGTATTTCTACAGTTATAAATACATTTTCGATATATATCTTTTCGTTCGTTTTCTTCGTTTATAAGTACATTTAACGTTCTGTATCTCTTTTTGCGTTTTCTATGGTTATAAATACATTTTTGGTGAATATATTTTTTTATTTTTGTACGTTTTAAATTCATTTTTAATTTCTATCTTTTTCTGCGTTTTCTCTTATTATAAATACATTTTCCATGTATATTTATTTCTATTTTGCTACTTTTCTGCCATTATAAATATATTTTCAATGTGTATGCTTTTCAATGTGTATGCTTTTTCTGCGTTTTCTACGATTATGAGTATATTTTCAATCTATATCTTTTCTTTGTTTTGTAAGTTTTAAATAGAATTTCGATGTATTTTTTCTGATTTTTCTACTCGTATAAATATATTTTCTATGTATATGTTTTTCTGCTAATTACAAACAGATTTTACATGTATTTCTTTTTCTATGATTTTTATATTATATTTTCAAGGTTTATCTTTTTCTACGTTTTTCTAAGATTATACATTCATTTTCAATGTATATCGTTTTCTGCGTTTTCTAAATTTATGAATATATTTTTGCGGTATATCTTTTTTATGGTTTCTCCGGTTATAAATATATTTTCGAAAAATATCTGCATTTACGTTTTCTACAGTTATAAATACATTTTCTAGGTATATCTTTATTTAAGTTTGTTATGGTCATAATTACATTTTCGAGGAATGTATTTTTCTGCGATTTTTGCGGTTATAATTGCATTTTCGTTATATATATATATATATATATAAGTTAAGCAACGTTGAGCCTGGTCAGTACTAGTTGGGTGATCGTTTGGGAATACCTGGTGCTGTAAGCAATTATTGACGGAATGTGTGTTATGGTGCAGTGGATATCGACTCGGAAAGAGGAATCGGTGAGCCGAGTTCGATTTCCAGTCAAAACACACTGCATTCACTTACGCACTGCTACCCTTGGGAAAGTTATTAATCCGTCCCTTCCATCCAGTTATGGGTTAAATATCTGAGGTCCGCTGTTCATGCGATCCGTGGAAAACTTCCGCACCGATTGTTTGTTATCGGCAGTTCCAAAAAGTTTGGATGGTGCTACACAAGCCTTCACCATTCTAATCAATTCTTTGTGTGGTAGTCTAACTGAGGTTAGACACTCATACGTCGAAATTAATATATATATATTAATACAGGTTTCAGTGAATAATATAGACAAGTTCTGTCTATTTATTTTGTGTAAGATCCGTTCGTATGATCTGATTAGCTTGATAGTGTTGTCATGGAAAGACGACAAGAAATCGCAATAACTGTTGATTTTTTTATCAGGTCTGAGCTTTCAGCTTACATAAGCCATTATCAAAGGATGAACATTTAATGTTCAGTGAACATAGAACATTTAAATTATTATTAACAGAGTGGAGTTATACAGAGAAAATTAGACAGGTCCATTTTTGTGTCGCACATGGCTGTAGGCCGAGAAGGAATGGTGCTAGTGGGTTTTTTGTTCAATTGAGTGTATAGTGGCATGAGGGATTAGTCTGGGAACTGCTGCTACTATGGTGTAGGGGGTAAGTATAATCACTATGACCTCTCCCGTCAATTATAGGCATTAAAGTATGTGAGTAGAGGTGTCGAAATTTATTTTATTTAAGCTAGGTTATACTGTTTGATGTAGATAGCTTCTAGAATTTTAAGTTTTCGTTTATTATTTTCTTGTCTAAGTATATGCGTATTTTCAACAAGTGTTTTCCTAATAAGTGTGTGTTGATAGCCGTGGTGTTTTAAATGTCGGAATATGTTAGAATTTTCATTTAAGTGCAATGTAAGTCTCCGCGAAAGCGAGTTAGTAGTATGTGCAATGTAGGTATTATTTAGTTTGTTAGAGATACATTCTCGAAAGGGGCATTTAAATTTATACACTACATTGTTTTTTTGCAAATCGCTAACGGTGGGGGAGAAGTCGTTGCAGACGATTGAGTTGGATGTTGTGGATTTAGCGTAATATATGATAAATTTAATTCTTTTGTTGGGATTTGTCGGAGAGATATTAGTGTTTATGAGTTTTTTAGGATATTTTCATCTAGTTGGTAGTTGGTGTGCATTTGGCTACGATATAAGAGAGTGATATATTTGGGGTTGGTTGGGCTATTACCATGTGTTGTTTTTTTCGTGTTCAGGTTTGTAAGGAAATGTCGTATTTGTTCATCAACTATGTAGTTAGGAAAATTATTGTTGATGAGTGTCTGTTTTATGTATAACTCTACTCTGTTAATAATAATTTAAATGTTCTATGTTCACTAAACATTAAATGCCCATCCTCTGATAATGGCTTATGTAAGCCGAAATCTCAGACCTGATAAAAAAATCAACAATTATTGCGATTTCTTGTCGTCTTTCCATGACAACACTATCAAGCTAATCAGATCAGACGAACGGAACTTACACAAAATAAATAGACAGAACTTGTCTATATTATTCAACGAAACCTGTATTAATGAAAAAATGCTGCCAAAATACACACAATATATATATATATATATATATATATATATATATATGCGTTTTCTACGACTATCAATTTTTTACGTATATCTATTTCTGCTTTTTCGACGTTTATAAATATATATTCGGGGTATATATTTTCGGTGTTTTCAACTGACATAAATTCATTTTCGATGCATATTATTTTCTACGTTTTCGACGCTTTTCCATACATTTTATGTATTTCTCCTTGCTGCGTTTTCTACGTCTGTACATACTTTTTTATGTATATATTGGAATGCGTTTTCTACAGCTTTAAATTTCATTTTAGATCTCTACGTTTTTTAGCTTTTTCTCCTTTTAAATAATACATTTGTCATGTATATATGTGTTTCTGCGTTTTCTATGTTTATAAATATATTGTCAAGAAATATTTCATTCTGCGTTTTTTACTGTTATATGTTATTTTCGATCTATGAATTTATCTGCTTTTTCTACTGTTATTGGCACTTTTTTTAAGTATACTATTTTCTCCATTTTCTACTGTTATAAATACATTTTTAGTATGTTTATTTATCTGTGTTTTCTACAAATATAAACACATTTTTAATGTATATCTTGTTCCGTATTTTCTGCAATTATAAGTACATTATATATTTTCGGCGTTTTCTCTGGTAACAATACATTTTCGATTTGTTTTTTTCTGCGTCTTCTATATATATATATATATATATATATTCTGCATTATCGACGGTGTTAAATTTATTTTCTATGTATATTTTTTCTGTTTTCTACTTTTATAAATTTATTGTCGAGGTATATTTTTCTACGTTTTATATACACACACACACACACACACATATATATATATATATATATATATATATATATATATATATATATATATATGGAGTTAAATAAAAAGAAGACAAGAGAAAAACTGTATTTAAATCGCCTGCGCATTTCGTCCTGTGATGGACTTTATCAAAGCAAAAAGACGAAAAAAATAAAAATAAAAAGTTCAAAGTAAACGGTTGAATTCCCTTCATTTTAACATCTCGTGACTTTGCACTACACATGAAGGAATTCTAAAACAAAAATATTTTGTTAATCTTTTTGAAAGATTTGGAAGCGTTTTTATAGTTGCCAACACTGCTTGTTTATAGATACCTAATTTAGAATAACGCTCATTTCGTCTTTTTGCCTTGATAAAGTCCATCACAGGACGAAACGCGTAGTTTTCCTCTTGTCTTCTTTTTATTTATTTAATCATCCTGTCTTTAATCTCAGATCATAACTGAGTATATATATATATATATATATATATATATATATATTCGACGTATATCTTTTTCTGCGATTTCTACGGTATTTTTATTCTGTTTCTGTGTATATTATTTTCCTTCTTTTCTTCTGTTATAAATATATTTTATATGTACATCCATATTCGCGTTTTCTACGGTTATATATGTATTTTTGACTTATATATATTTTTTTACATTCTCTAACTGTTATGAAAATATTTTCGATGTTTAACTTTCCCTGACTTTTCTAGGGTTACTAATACTTTTTCAAGGTATATTATTTTCTTATTATTTTCTACAGTTATAAATAGATTTTCGATATATATCTTTTCTGTCGATGATTATAAATAGATTTTCGATATTTATTTTTTCTGTCTTTTCTGCTATTATAAATACATTTTTATGTATTTCTTTTTCTGCCTTTTCTACGTTTATTAAAATATTTTCAGCGTATATTTTTTACTTCATTTTTTATGGTTATACTTTCATTATAGCAATGAATATCTTTTTCTAGGTTTTCATATCATAATGTATATCTTTTTCTAGGTTTTCTACTATTATATATACTGTTGTAGGATTTCCCCTTTTTTATATAATAATGGACTCGATTCAGTTTACATATAATCCTGCCATAGAGAGAACAGTAGTTGGATCTGGAATCACAGTTGTAGTTTCAGTTTACAGTGGAGAGTAATCGTAAAGATCCGTTACAGTAATCGAAGAGTTCCGACAGATACCGAAGTTACCCAGAGACCAGACGAGCTCTGATCTCCACTCAGCTAGAATAAGTTACCCGGACATACTATTTCAAGGTTTGTATGCGTTGTGGTCCAGTGAATATGTGCTCGGAACGAGAAATCGGGGAGCCGAGTTCGAATTCCAGTTAAATTCATTGCATTCACTTACGCGCAAATACCCTTGGGAAAGGTATTAATCCCGTTCCTTCCCTCCAGTTATGGGTTAAATAACAGGACAGATTGGGTTCTATAGCCTTGGCCGGCAACCAGTCTACCGCAGAAAGCAATGGCAACCTACTGCGGGATAATCTTCTGCCCAGTCAAACATGTCTCTGTCGAGACATGATCGCCCAAGCGTGTTTCACGTATGGCACTTAAGTGACTGACTGATATATTTATTTATACTAATAGTATTCCTGAATTTACTAACCCGCGTTCCAGTTTGTATATTTCGTTCAATATAACCTACTTTTCTATCTTCATATCTGTTTTTGTTGTTTATTATTTGGTGCGGTTCCTCATCCGGAAACACATAACATTTCCGTTGTATATCTTTTTCTTCTTTTCCAAATGTTCTGACAGAGGGTGGAAAGTGCGACATGGAGACCCGAAGATGCATTGGCATGGCTAACTAAAGTACTGAGAGACAATAAAATATCATTGGAAACAAAGAAAAGAGTGCAGGATTGCTATGTGATATCTGTCCTCTTGTATTGCAGTGAATGTTGGATGATCTCCTCAAGGATGAAGGAGAAGCTTAAGTAAGCAGAAATTTGGTTCTACAGAAGGATACTGAGGATACCATAGACTGAGCACGTGAAGATCAATTAGAGGGGATGCAAACGAGAAGAAAACTCATATTTAACACCAGGAAAAGACGGCTGAGGTTCCTAGGAAATGTAATGAGGAAAGAGGGCCTAGAGAATCTAATACTCACAGGACGGATAGAGGGGAAAGCAGCGTAAGACATATACTAAGAGGAAAAATACTGAGAGCGACAAGGGACAGAGCCAAATGGAAGTCCATGATTGCCTACGTCCTGAAGGGACACAGCACATGGAGAAAAAGATATACATTTTCTGTGTGTATCGTTTTCTACTGTCATAAATACATTTTCTTCTGCTATTTATTTCGTTAGAATCGCCAAAATCAATGGTAGACCTGTTCGCCGATATGTTATCTCTCAAAAATTTTATGGACATTTACTAATATCTTTTAGTCTAATTCAAGATCACAACGGTCTGTGCCATAGACTTGTGCGAATTCAGAAATGTGCGTTGTGGTGCATTGGATATCGGCTCGGAACGAGAAATCGGGGAGCCGAGTTCGAATTCCAGCCGAATTCATTGCATTCACTTACGAGCAAATACCCTTGGGAAAGGTATTAATCCGCCTATTCCTTCCAGTTATGGGTTAAATAACAGGACAGATTGGGTTCTGTAGCCTTGGTCGGCAACCAGTCTACCGCAGAAAGCAATGGCAACCTACTGCGGGATAATCTTCTGCCCAGTCAAACATGTCTCTGTCGAGACATGATCGCCCAAGCGTGTATCACGTATGGCACTCAACTGACTGACTGACTAATATCTTTTAGTAATTCAAGATCACAACGGTCTGTGTCATAGATCAACCTCACGACTTGTGCGAATTCAGAAAGATGATGTCGTCATTAGGTTTGGTCTGTTTCCACTATTACAATTTCCTTGCTTCTGTGTTTTATTGCATAATTTGCTGCGACTTATAAACTTCCTGTGCGAACATTAAAATTGACAATCCAAACCATTATCGCATGGAAGTCATTTGACCAGGCCAAATCTTGTACGTTTGAGGAAAATTACCTCACCATCAACAGCGAGAATGCTTGAAATGAACTTCAGTGTTTACATTAACACATCACTCAATAAATCCCGGGCCTAACTAATAAAACAAATTGTAAGCAAAATTTGACTTTATTCAATAGCATAGTCTTTTTCTTTTTCTAGAGTAATACACTGGTTCCAACGCTTCTCTATGCCTTTTTGGGAGAATGACTTGTCTTTGGCCTCAAAATACTACTCAGTTTCCGATATCACGTCTTCATTGGAGCCAAATTCCTTTCCCTAACGCATTCTTTTGATGTCTGCAAATAGTCAGTAATCGCTGGGGGCCAGATCTGGTGAATCGGGTGGATGCGAAAGCAATTCGAAGTGCAATTCATGAAGTTTTGCCATCGTTGTGATCGACTTGTGACACGGTGCATTGTCTTGGTGAAATATCACTTTTTTCTTCTTCATTTGTGACCGTTTTCTGGCAATTTCTTTCTTCAAACGCACCAATAATGCTATATAAGATTCGCTATTGATAGCGCTTCCTTTCTCAAGGCAATCGATGAACAAAATACCTTGCGCATCCCAAAACACGGAAGTCAAACCTTGCCTGCTGATATTTGCACCTTCAGTCGTTTTGGACGGCTTTCATCCTGCTGCTATCCACTCAACTAACTGCCGATTTGGCGTCGAAGTGACGTGGTGAATCCATGTTTCATTCATTGTTACATATTTACGCAATAACTTCTTGTTGCGCTGAAACAGTTGCAAAAACGCTCTGAATAGTCGACACGTTGTTGTTTTTGGTCGACTCTGAGCAAACGCGGCACCCACTTTGAACACAGCTTTCTCAATGACAAATGATCATGCAAAATAGTGATGTGTTCAACTCCTCTGCTATCTCACGCAACCTCAATTTTTGATCGTCCAATTTTTGGGATTTTTTTTTCCGGGACAACAGCAGAATTTTGTGTTTTCCGGGACAACAGCCGATTTTGAGCGACCTGGGCGTTCAACATCATTTGTGTTTGCACGACCGCGTTTAAAGTCAGTATACCACCTCTTAACCGTTGTTTCCAACAGAGAAGAGTCATCATAACATTTATCAAGCCATTGCTTTGCTTGAACAGTATTTTTCACTCAGAAAGCAATGTTTTCTCAACACACAAAATTCAGAGTTTTCCATTGTTTTGAAAATTTGCAACAGTAGCTTCACTTAAATAACTGTCACGTGCCATTTGAAGTTTAGTACTTCATAAAAATCGTGCGGATTTTTTATTAGAGGCGCCATCTATATATCAGGCCTGGGACTAACTGAGTGATGGGTTAATTATAATTAAAGCACTATGCAAGTACATGGTGAAATCAATGATGAAATGGTTTTTGTTTTGTGCAGTAAATGTTAATTTTTCAACACGATACGCTTCGTTGTCAAAAACACTTCATTCCGGTAATTTAACTATATATTTTAAATTATTTACCCTCGAAAGACTGTCCTCATTTTTATTGTGATTATCTCCATTGATATATCAAATCAAATCGGATCCTTACTGATTCGATAATTTCTGTTGGAATTTCTGCGATGAGGGGTTACCATTATATACATTTGGACTGTTTTCATCATCGTTGTTGTTACTACTACTACTGGTGTATTAAATCATACTACAGATTCTCCGTTGGATTCGGTCGAGGTCACCTTAGTGGATAGCAGGAGCACCAGACCAGATATGGCAGCAATACTCAATGCACGGGCGGATGGTAGATTTGTATATGTGCAGGATTGTTTCGGACGGGAAAAACTTCCTGGCCCTACACAGAGAACCGACTTTCTTAGCAGCGGATTTAGCTATGGATTCTATATAGTTATTCCACTTGAGGTCTGGTGTGAGAGTTAACCCGAGGACGCGCAGTGTTTCGCTTTCAGGGAGAGAAGCCTGATGCATGTTGATGGGCGGGAGGAACGATTGCCTGTGGTGGTTATTAGATAGCAGCTTCGTTTTTGAAGCATTAAAATTTACGAGCCATTTCTTGCCCCAGTCCACCACGGATTGGAGGTCCTTTTCAAGCACGGCAGCGAGGTTTGCCTTTTCAGCCTCAGTAGATTTTTTATGATAATAGATGAGAAAAATGGGAATATTGGCCTTTTTCCCTACAATGAAACATTCGTCATTCATTGACCAAAGCAAACAGGATTGCAGTTATCTTCAATTTACAAAATCTTTCTATTAAAACTCTTTTTAATGACAATGTCTTTCTCAACTGCACTCACTGTTTTTTTGCTCTTTCTGTTATTGATAGGGTGTTTCCTTTCTATTTGAAGTAGTGTGAAATGTCAACATCTTATTGCTGTCATTTTCTCTTCGAATTACAATTGCTATCCATTTTAGTTGTTGCTGCTGTTGGTAGTCCTCAACTGATGTGGTTTCTGTTATTTTATACTGTTCTTTATTAGTGATTCTTTATCGCCAGTTCACAAATTTCAAGGAAGTATGATCTTCAATAGGACCCACAGGCTTCACTCGCTCAAGGCCATTTTTAACCATTGTTCTGAGAAAGTGGTTGTATAGTACTGACAATTGAGATATTTCCGATCGGATTTGTTGCCATCCATATGAAATCTCGACCTGAGAGGCTTTTTAGGAACATGATTCTAATTTTCAGGTCAATATTTTTGATTTTGTAGTGGTGTTGGTCAAAACTCACTCTAGTGTAGCCGATTTTATGTTCAATTTAATCCAAGTTTAAGAAATGTTCAATGGTAAGTAAAAGATTATCAGCATTTTCGCCATAACAGATCTTCAGACAAGTGAGCGGATTTTTTTTTACTTTCCGTCCGAAATAATGATAACCCCTCATTATAGGAAATTAAAACAGAAATTATCGGATCGGTATGCGATACACTAAAAACGATAACAAATACTTGAAAAAGGTATTAATCCGTCGCTTCTCCCTCCAGCTATGGGTTAAATAACAGGACAGATTGGATTCTATAGCCTTTGTTGGCAACCAGACTACCGCAGAAAGTGACAAAACTACTGTGGGTAAATCTTATGCCCAGTCAGTCATGTTTCTTTCAAGACATGATCGCCTAAGTGTTTATCACGAATGGCACTTAACTGACTGACTGACTGAATACAAAGACAAAATTTATTATGAGTTACAAAGAACAGGAAGTTGTGGAGCGCTATGATCGCTAACGTTCTAAAGGGACACAGAACATAGAAGAAAAAAATATCCTTTTTTTCTCCAGGGATTTATAAACATATGATCTTACAATTTTTTATGCAGTTGAAGGTGCTGTTTAGGGAAAAAAAAACTCTCCAGGCAACAAGCTTCAGCTGATTATTAGTTTCTTGCACTCACTTTTTCGGATAAACGTGCAGTGATGTACCACAGTGGATCGGATGGCAGTGCGAACAGTGACAACAGGCAATGTCGATACCAATGTCCACACCAAGTCCCAATAATACTTACAAACAACCGTTATTCATCCTAAGGTCGTTGTGGCTCTAACAGAAAACATGGACCTCAGTGACATCACCACGGCTTCCCCGCACACTACAGAACAGAATTACGACCACCAACAAATAGCGGAGGGCTGAAACGGTTAATAAGGCGGTCAGATTTAGACACCCGTAATAACACCTGCGTAAAGTTTCGTGACGGCTAACAACAAGTGAAACAGGCATGCAACAAAGCCTGGGATGACAGGTTACACAAAGAGAACCACAGTACGGATTGGTTGACACTCTTCCAACTTATTGTGACGTACTAATTCAGTCTGGGGGTCAACTCTTGCGATTAGGATTCGGCATGGTTACTGTTTTCATTTTTATTTTATTTTCCTTCCACGTTCAGTGTTTTTTAGGCTGGGCTGTTGCTTCAGAAAGAAGATACAAATTCATGTGGGTCAGAGCAAACACACAAACACAGGGACACGAAATAGCATCCACAGAGAGATGCAGGCACACACACGCACACTGTACAAGTGTTATAGATTAATCTATAAAGCCTGACGATACCGAAAGGTTGAAACCATGGTAGCATAATCGTCTGGTCTTCCCAAATTTTAATATTTAAAAGCTCTGCATTTTAATTTTTATTTTTTCTTTAAATGAATATTGAGCACTTTTTAATAGAACTTCTTACTGGTCTAAATTGACCCTGACCAGTAACTGTTTGTTAATTATATATATATATATATATATATATATATATATATATATATATATATACATATCTGAACATCAAGCAGTGGCAGTGTGTTTCATACTCTAATGGAATTTTCAGTTCTGAAAATGGCGTTCAAGCATGGAACAGTGTCCACTTTTACATTTGTATTTACTCTATCCCTGATATTGATTTACCTGTAAATATTTTACCAGTAAATATAGCATATATATATATATATATATGTGTGTGTGTGTGTGTGTGTGTGTGTGTGTGTGTGTGTAGTTGAGTGCGTGTGTCTGATAGGGTAAAGAACCAACAGGAAGTGTTTATAAATTTAAAATGTTTAGCTTTTATTTAAGTTTCATCAGAAAATAAAATATGGAAGAGAAAACATTGTGGCATTCTTATTTTATGTTGTTCGCTTTTCATTGGATAAAGCTTAGATAAATAGGAAACATGTTAGATTTATAAACGTTTTCTATTTTTTCATATCATATCATTCTGTCGGATTATAATTGTAATTTTATCTAAATTTACAGAAACACACACACATATATATATTTATATATATAAAACATGCAAAAATGTAACACTTGGACGATCATGTTTCGAAAGAAACATTACTGACAGAGCAGAAGATTTTCCCACAGGAGGTTGCCATTACTTTTACGGTAGCCTAGTTGCCAACAAAGGCTATAAAACTTAATCTGTTCAGTTATTTAACCCATAGTTTGAGGCAGAAGTGACAGATTTATACCTTTCTCAAGGGTATTTGCGCGTAAGTGAATGCAACGAATGCAACTGGAATTCGAACTCGGTTCTCCATTTTCCCGTTCCGAGCTGTTATATATAAATATCATCCGAAAAAATGTCACCCGAAGAACAACTAAGTTCTGAAACCCTAAATTTTTTGTGTAGTGATGAAAAGTTTTTGATAAACCATTGTAATATAAATATTACAATATTAAGCCCTATTTAGTATTGAGCATTCTTTTATAAAAGTAAATGCAATCTATCTTATTTTATTCTATAGATTATATTTTAATCTATCTTTTCTTTCTCTTTCTAATATATGTGTGTGTGTGTGTGTGTGTATTGAGCACTTTTTACTACAACTGTGTATATATATATATATATATATATATATATATATATATATATATGCGCTCTTTGAATATATCATAAGCACTTTAAGATACATTTTCTTGTGTTGAATGACATATATGGGATAATATAAAAAAAATTGATCATAATGGAGTGACAAAATAGAAAAATTTTGTGACACGTTTCCTCCTTAAAGAAATCTTCTTCAGACTTTTTTTAAATGATAAAATCATACATTTAAAAACAAAAGCGATGAAACAATCAGAAAATAATAAGCTGAATGAGATCCGATAGACCATACATCTAGAATATCAGAAATTTGAAATTTGCATTTAAAATGTCCCTGCCTTTTCTGCGTTTCTCTCGAGGTATGAATATCAGCGACTTTTGTTATATTTCGTCCTTATTCTTATAAATATTAAATTCCATCAGTAAAATCATTAATTGGTCTGAAGAAGTCCTTTCAAAGAATGGAGCTAGTCACGTGGGATTTTCATCCATTTTATCATTCAATTCCCATAACTATATGTATAGACTCTTGAACTCTTTAGGTAAAACACTCCACAATCAAATATCACACATTTGCACAGTGTCCCGTGTCACCGGTTGTGTCAACAAGTAAACAGCAAATCATTTTACCTGGCGTTAGTACAATGATGTTCACCTTTTGTGTAGCTGTCAGGGTGGTTGGCTACAGTCAGCACCCTCTTATATCTACCTTCTATCCGCCATATTCGCACTTCGATAGGCAACATGTTGTCTGCTTAACGCTGTCCAAACAAAAATGACAGCCGAGCCATTAACAAAGTAAAAGAATTAGAAAGAAACAGACGAACAGTTGCCGATTAAAAAAATGTAGAAAAAAGTAAAAGAAATGAAAACTAAAAGTTAAGATTTGTTTAGCAACTCTGATGAGAGAATTTTCTGAACATTATAAAAGAATATATATATATATATATATATATATATATATATATATTCTATATATATATATATATATATATATATATATATATATATCACTTGACAAGACACAAGAAGTGTCGAAACAAAATAGCTACTTTTGTAGTGATATTGTAACATATCCATGTTATAATTTCTGAATAAATATTATTAGCTCTACTTTGTATTGAGCACTTTTTAAAATAAATAGTGTTTCTTTGCATAAGGAATATTATTCCACCCATACTTATATATATATATATATATATATATATATATATATATGATACTACATATAAATAGGCGGGATTGAGGGCAGGGCAGATATTTAGCTGGCTATAAAGTGAATATGACTAATGTTATGTCACGCGTCATCTACCAAATTTTAACATGCCCATTTACCTTTCAGACCATAACATGGCAGCTTCGAGTCTGACACGAGAACTGTGGAATAGACTTCTGAGTGGATGCTTTTCTAGTTGCTACAATCTTAAATTTTTCAAGCCTAGGGCTAAAGCTTATCTGCTCTACATATCCTGCACTTTTTACCTCCGCCTCTTACTCTCATACAACAATCTCATTCAGTAATCCCCTACCTTGAGTGGCTTTTGTGACTTGTATTGAGTAATATCAAAAAAAAAGTCTACTGTGCTGGTGCAACTCGCCGCTATTCGCAGTGATTCAGAGAATTTTTAAACTGACAAGATGAACGATAAGGAAGGACAAATGGTTCTGCACGGGGATACCCACCCAGTTCACGTCAACCGTGTTGATTCTGGTGATCGTCAGCAACAAAGACTACGTCCTGACACCCCAACTTCTTCCCACTAGGTCTCAGGCTCGATAATAACGTTTATACCAAGAGACTCGTTAAGGAGGTCAAATCGTGGTCCTAGAGACGCAAGAATGACAAGCCGAATGTTTTCAACATCATATCCCCATTACCTGAACATGTAGCCTGCTAATTCTTTTGATTTATATCGCCGGGACTTGTACGTTTGGGATATCGTAAAGAGGATAGACAGCTAGCGACTGGAAAATACTTAAGTCCCGCTGAAGGCTGCCATTTTAGTGGTGATTGTCAACATTAACGCGTACTACAAATTTGAGCATGCGCGTACGGTGTGTTTTTTGAGAGGCAAACAGTGTCAGACACAGTCAATAAAGGTATATTATAAAAGCCTCATCTGCGCTGGGCAGGCCATGTGGGAGAAAAAAAAAGACTAACGTCTTGTAAAAACCCACCAACTGAGGGAACTGATTTTTGACCGGTGCTGCAGAAGGGAATCACAGAATAAAAAAGAAAAAATATACGCAAATCTTGTAGAATTAACGGCCGTCATGTGATGCTGAAAAAATATATCTAAACTTATTTATAAATGGAACTTTGTCTGTGTGTGTATGTGTCTGTGTGTGTGTGTGTGTGTGTATCCGTTATCTATAGACTCCCCGAAACGGCTGAACCGATTTTCTTGAAAATTTACACGGTTGTACTATAAGCGTCTGCGAGTGTTCTTAGCTAGGTTTTGTACCTTCGATAAATATCGAAAATCGATAATCGAAAAAAATCAGGTTATAGAAGGAGTGGTCCGATTTAAATAAAATTTGATACACTCATAGACAAAGACATAAGAAAAGATATTCAGAACTTTCAAGGTTGCAGTTCTTACAATAGTGCAGAAAATCGATAATATATATATATATATATATATATATATAAGGCAAGATGTTTGCGTGTGTGTCTATTTATCTGCCTGTATGTCTGTATTTTTTACAGTTACAATGGATAGCACATTGTAGAGGGCCATGACCCTGTTGTTCCTGAAGGGGCTCTGAGAAACAACGAGTAACTTAACTATAATCCTATGGACATAAATGGGGAATATGGACTGGGGGATGGTAAACAGACAAGCATTGTTTAGAGCTATAAAGGATAGTAAAATGTAGAGGAACATGACCCCACTGGTCCTGAAGAGGCCATGGGAAACAGCGAGTATCTTAGCTACCGATATTATGTAAATGAATGTCAGAACATGGACGAGAGTTGACAAAACTTTCTTATAGTTACAATGAATAGCAAATTGTAGAGGGCCATGACCCTGCTGTTCTTGAAGGGGCTCTGAGAAACAACGAGTAACTTAATTACGATCTTATGGACATCAATGGGGAACATGGACTAGGGGGTGGTAAACAGACAAACATTACTTTAAAGGATAGTAAATTGTAGAGAGCCATGAACCTACTGGTCCTGAAGAGGCTATGGGAAAAAGCGAGTAAATTACCTAATGAGCTTGTTTAAATGGATGGCAGAACAAGTACTGCGAGTGATAATACGGAGACAAACTTTGGTTATGGCTACTGAGGAAGATAAGGAAGTTGTGGTGAACCATAATAGTCCCCGTTAATGACTACAGATAAAATTAGTAAAACCTATAAACCTATACATAACAGTTATACATATAAATTAGATATGACCACAAACATATTCACAAATATGAAAGTAACAAGAAAAAGTAATATATTCAGATGCGTATCAATCATATCATAACCTAATGATAAATAAGCGTTGGTTTTGACCTGATATCCCGGTTTCAGCCACTTTGCCACTACCGTAATGTAGCTTCCCTGTGCCTTTTTCTAATCATACTTTCATGGTAACTGTTCGGATAAACTCTTTGCTATTGTACCTAGAATTTATAAATGTAAACTCAGGACTAATTGAATCAGCTAGATATAACCTAACCGTTAGTTCTATGCTAATAGCTTATTTTCTCGCACTTTTCGCTTGAGGAACTCTCTTCCGGTTCCTTGATTTCCGGCCAACTTTGATGTTCACAAATATAAATGCAATGTCAGTCGTTATCAATTATTTTTTTATTATTCTTTTATTGTTTTTGCCTCTTAATAATGTTTTTCTTTATTCTAATTCTTTCACACTGAGTAACCCTACTAACTCTCAGTGACTTTTCTGCATTTCATGGGGTGATATGATTAAAAAAAAACTTTTTTTTCTGATTGGTTGGTTGGTTGTTTTTGTTTAGCAGCATATCAATCACTATGGATTATTTCATGCCAAAATCTAAATATTTGGATTTTGATTGGTTGTTTTTGTTGAGCAGCATATCAACCTCTATGGGTTATTGTTGTGGATTCTTGTTTAGAAAATCACACAATTTAATAATAACAAAAACAGATATGAGAGAGAAAATGTAAGTATATTGAATAAAAGATATACAACCTGTACACGGTTAGTAGATTCAGATATACTTGTTAGTAGGAGTCAAATATATACAAGAAGTAAGTCCGGGTAATAGTCTATTCTTTTGCTGACCAACGAACGGCGGTTCAACTGCTCTGACAAACACAAACTCTAACAACAACTATATTTAGTTGTCCCTCCCAGTAAGGGCAACATGTGACACATGGTCAGTTATGACTGAGATTTCCGGGCTATATGGCCCGGCCAAAAAATAGCTGTCTATTTTTGCCCAGTCGTGATTCTACCCTTCGGCGGAACCACGACTGGATTATTGCTCTCTGCTCGGAAGCAGAGAGCGCCCTCTATCCGAAGGCAGAGAGCTGATAGTGTTATAGTTGAAGAGTCTCAGCAACTCTAACAACAACAATCCGTTCTATGTAGGAAGGATTATTTCTATACCATGGAAGAGTCCATAGAGTGTGTGAAAAGGGATGACTCCCCAACAGTTATTTAATGCCAAAATCTAAACATTTGTATGTTGGTTGGTTGTTTTTGTTTAGCAGCATATCAACCCCTATGGGTTATTTAATGCCAAAATCTAAATATTTTGTACGTAATTTTGTTTTTGAGATAATAATGGTTGGTTGTTTGTTTGTTTGTTTTTTTTGTTTGTTTTGTTTTTTGTTTTTTTTTGTTTTTTTGTTTGTTCGTTTGTTTGCTTGTTTTGTTTTTTTTTGTTTTTTGTTTTTTTGTTTAGTGTCATATGAACCTCTATGGTTATTTAGTGCCGAAATCTAAAGATTTCGCACGCAATGTTTTTTTTTTCTTTTTTATTTTTGTGAGGGAGATAATAATTGTTTTAGTGATACAAATCTTACTAAGTAACCCATAGCTGAGAGGATGTGGTGAATTCTTACATTTATCAAAAGTTCTTTTTTTTTTGTTTTTTTTGTTTTTTTTTTTTGCGCGTAAGTGAAAATAACGACCCCGCCTTGAAATAGAACTCGGCTCTCAGATTACCAATTCCGAGCCATTATCCGATTAATGGCGCTAGGGGGAAATGAAGAACTAATGTACTAAATATGTCGATTAGTACATCGGTACAGCTTTCCGCTTGGATCTCGAATATTTTCAAATATATTGGTCCTGATCTGGTTTTTCGGCTGCAGTCACTTTCCCACCGACGTAAAGTTTTCACCCTGTGCCTTTTTTATAAATACTTCTATGACGGCTGTTCGGGTTATCTTTTCGCCAGGTTACCTAGATTGTATGAATTTAAGCACAGTAGTAGCTGAAGAAAGTGGAAAGAAGGAATTAAATAAAAATCGAATTCATGGTCTTCAGCAAACAAAGGAATCCAAAATGCCAACTACAGGTGGAGGATACTAAAATCAAAAAACTTAAATTTTCTTCTTTTTTTTTTATCATATCACCCCAAGCAAGGCGGTAATGCCACTGAAGCGCAGGGGGCTACGTAAGAATGAAAAAATTGGAAAAGAGAAAGCCGGGAACCACATCCTAAACAGGGAACAAGGGATGAGCCTCTACACCTGTTCAATAGACTTGGGTGGAGTGTGAACCGGGCGATAGTTTAGTCTATCTACTCCAATTGAGGAGAGGAAAAAAATAAGAGTGTGAAAAGAATGGAGAAGAGAAAGCCGGAAACCACATCCTAAACAGGGAACAAGGGATGAGCCTCTACACCTGTTCAATAGACGTGGGTGGAGTGTGAACCGGGCGATAGCTTAGTCTATCTACTCCAATTGAGGAGACCGGAAAGTGCGACACTGAGATCTGAAGACAAAATTGGCATGGACGCATTCCAGAAGCTGAGCAAAGAATTAAGAGACAAGAAAATTTCGTTAGAAACAAAGAAGAGAATACTGGAATGCTATTCTTCAATATGTCAGTGAATGCTGGACAATCTCATCAAAGATTAAGGAAAAACATAAAGCAACTGAAATGTGGTCCTACAGAAGGATGCTGCGGATATCATGGATCGAGCATGTTAGCAATGATGGTTTTAGAAATAATGGAAACGAAAAGGAAATTAATACTTAACACCAGGAAAAGATAACTAAAGTTCTTGGGACATGTAACGGGGCTTAGAGAATCTGATATTTGCAGGTCAGATTGAGAGAAAGAGAGACAGGGAAAAGTAGCGTGTAACATACTTGACGGGCATGAGTAAGTGAATGGCAGAGCCGGGTTTGGGTGGGGTAACAGGCGAAAACGTCCTAAGAGCGACCAGGGATAGGGAGACGTGGAAGGTGATGATCGCCTACGTCCTGAAAGTACGTGGCATACAGAAGAAGAAAAAGAATTTGACTGACGACGAGATCGCAACAATATACAGTTCAGTTGGTAGATGTAAACGTAAGTTCTATGCTGACAGTTTTTTTTTCCTCGTACTTCTCACTTATGGAACTCTCTTCCGGCTCTATGCATTCCGGCCAACTTTAAACCTCAAAAATTTAAATATAATGTAAATCGCTTTCTGCTGTGCTCGTAAGTACTCATTTTTTGTTTTTGCTTCTTAGTATAGTTTCGGGGGGGGGGGGGGGGGGTTATATTATTTTTTTATATATTTTTTTCTTTTATTCTTCCTCACACAGTGACTCCTTATGTTCAAATGGTTTTACTACCTTGCTTGGAGGGAAATCGATTAAAAAAAGAAAAAGATCTAGAGTCTTTCAGTAAGAATCGAACTCTTAAATTTAGTAATCGTCTGCAGCACTAGTTTTCTAACCCCCTACTTTTCTCTGACTTTTCAGACTCATTTCATCATCATTAAATCAACTGTCCGTTATATTCGACAAAGACCATTGACATCTAGGTCAGGCGGTTTGAAACGCGTGACGGCCATGTCTCCGGGGCAGCCAATATTAAAAAAAAATCTTCTACTCAAACACGCGTACAAATTAAATATAAGGTTTATACAGTCAGTCAGTTAAGTGCCATACGTGATACACGCTTGGGCGATCATGTCTCGAAAGAGACATGACTGACTGGGCACAAAATTATCCAGCAGTAGGTTGCCATTGCTTTCTGCGGTAGACTGGTTGCCGACCAAGGCTATAGAAGTCAATCTGTCCTGTTATTAACCCATAACTGGAAGGAAGAGACGGATTAATACCTTCCCCAAAGGTATTTGCGCGTAAGTGAATACAATGGATTCAACTGGAATTCGAACACGGCTCCCCGTTCTGAGCCGATATCCACTGTACCACAACGCACATCCGGTTTATACAGAGTGCTCCTTAAAATAAAAAAAGAAAAAGAAAAAAAGAAGAAGAAGAAACAGAAAATTTATTATCACTGTTTTATTTTTCAAGAAATAATTGAATAAATTTCCTGGTTTGACTAGTACCTAATCCCATTAAAAACCGAAGCAGTCCAATTGAGGCATTGCCCATGCGAAAGTGGGTTTGACGACATAAATCATTGAGAACGACTGTATCAACTAAATGACCCGCACAACACCCTCAGTGTATTAGGTATTGCCAAGCGTTGGTCCTGGTAGATAACTCATCCGCCTACCGAAGTGGGCAGGGCTGATCAAAATAATAACCTTGAATAAATTTCTTGAATATTCATGACCTTGAATAATCATTCGACTTTTGCTTAATTACTTAAATCTGACTGGTTCTTTTATGATTGATTAATTTGCCGCTCGATCTTAGTTAGTCGTCATTTAAAGATTATTTGCAGACAACTTTTGTCTTTCGTTTAGTCTTTCTTGTATGGCGAAACAACTCACTAATTTTGAGCTTCATGTTATACTTTTCAAAGAACATTCGATGTGGGGATTGACAAAATGTGCAGGAATTCTTTCTGAATTTTTCAGTCACATTAGTGGTTCACCAATTTTCAACAAGAAATAATGAATGTATTTAAACTTTGCAGCGAACATTATTTTCGGAATATTTCATATCCATATTTGTCTAATAAGTACATGCCAATGTATGATATCATTGATTCTTCATTATTGATGCCTTTCTTGTTTCATGCTTATTAACTGAAAGTATATATTCCAGTATCACTTTCATTCATTCTTCTTATTGAAGCTTATTGTAGAGTATTCCTTGACTTACACACTGTTAACAATGTGGGTCGTATGTTATTTAACATCATAGACAGACCCATTGTTGAACAGTGGGATCAATGTCGCCTAGATCTTCCATTAATATCAGTCAGTGCATTACGTGATACACATTTAGAAAGAGACATGACTAACTGGAAGATTTTCCAGTAGTAGATTGCCATTACTTTCTGCGGTAAAAAAAACAAACATTTTTCCTGCTATTTAACATATAGCTGAAGGGAGAAACGACGGATTAATACCTTTTCCCAAGGATATTTGCGCGTAAGTGAATGCACAAATTTAATTTGAATTCAAACTCAGCTCTTTGATGTCTCGTTCTGCGCTGATATCTACTGAACCAAAACGCATATTCCATTTACATACGATGGCAATAACTGACGGCTTACGAACAGTTTCATCAACACAATTTCACTCGAAAGTCAATTTGCATGGTTTTTCGGGTATTGTCTTCCAAAGATGATATAATCATAAAATCACGTCACTGACTACTCGACTCTTTGGTATGATTTTAACTTTATTTGAACCAAGGTATCTCATGGTATCTTTGAACATTTATGGAGAATCAAATATATGATACTCACCCGCACAAGGAAGTTCCAAACTAGCGTCTAGTTGGCAGACAGGGGAAGATCTGGCTGTAACTGAATTCAGTGACCTCTTACTGAATTTTTTTTTTTATTTTTTATTTAATTATATCACCCCGAGCAAGGCGGTAACGCCACTGAAGCGCAGGGGGCTACGTAAGAGTGAAAAGATTTGAAAAGAGAAAGCCGGGAACCACATCCTAAACAGGGGAACAAGGGATGAGCCTTTTCACCTGTTCAATAGACATGGATGGAGTGTGAACCGGACGATAGTTTAGTCTATCTACTCCAATTGAGGAAAAAAAAAGAAAAGAGTAAAAAGATTGGAAAAGAGAAAGCCGGAAACCACATCCTCAACAGCCTTTTTACCTGTTCAATAGACGTGAGTGGAGTGTGAACCGGACGATAGTTTAGTCTATCTACTCCAATTGAGGAAAAAAAAATAAGAAAAGAGTAAAAAGATTGGAAAAGAGAAAGCCGGAAACCACATCCTAAACAAGGAACAAGGGATGAGCCTTTTCACCTGTTCAATAGGAGTGTGAACCGGGCGATAGTTTAGTCTATCTACTCTAAGTCTGCCTACTTGTTATGGTGCCCTACCTGCAGAGAATGAACTCTTCCTCCATAAATATATTACTTTTTAGAAAAACAAATTTTTAAAAACCTTCAACACAAAGGTAAAGTAAATAATCTGCAACACGTTTGATGAACAAGAAACAAAAACCAAATGCAAACAGACTATATATATATATAGTCATCCGCAGACAGATCAGTTTCGCTGTATCACATCTCATCAGTACGGTTAGACTCCGATTGCTTCTAACCCAGGATTGAAACCCGACCGAAGTGGCATCCGTCAGTAATTCTACCTCTGGGCCATGGGCGCACGGTAGAAGAAGGCAGACTTTTTAGCATGTATATTATGACTATACACGCCCAATATCCAGAGTGCTCTAATTCATTAGTTAATGAGCGATGCGTACATGCCAGAGTAGCTACTGTTTTTCAAAGTCTACGATTCCTCCAGAGTGCTTAATCAGGGTGTGAGAGCGTAAATAGACTATTTGGATTATATATATATATATATATATATATATATATATATATATATATATATATATAATCCAAAAGGATAAGCAGGTGGGTAAATCCCCAAAACATGATCCTAATTAATATTCATTTCATTAATATTAAAATTTATCAAGGTGGAGAGCTCAATGCAAATTTTTTTATATTCTAATTACAGAGCCAATTATATATTAAAACAAAATTTCAATGTTCAAATTCGTTGAATAGCCACCTCCACGAGAAAACTCTTGCGTCCTCAGCAACGAAACCTATTCAAAACAAACTCAAATGACAAAAGATTCTACATCGGCAGAATTTAAAAAAAAAAACTTTCATCACAGAAAATCAAAATGGGTGGGATTAATGAAATTTATTCAAAAACACACTCCCTTTAATTCTCTGTGATGAAAACCTCTTCGGGACTTCTGCCAGTACAAAATCCTTTGTCACTTGAACCCCGCCCGAATAAATTTCATTGCCGAAGACACGATTTCATTGCCGAAGCCACTCAACGTACCTGAACATCGAAACTCTGTTTTAATTTATATATTTATATATATATATATATATATATATATATGTGTGTGTGTGTGTGTGTGTGTGTGTGTGTGTGTGTGTATAGTCATCTGCAGAGAGTCCTGTTTTGCTGTTTGCTCATCAGTACAGACACTCAATTTCTTCAAGTTAGGAATCATCAGTCAGAGATTCTACCTTTAAATTATCGGCATATGGGGGAAGAAGGCAGATTTTAGCATGTTATATACACAATGTAAACAAACACCAGTAGCCATGAGTGTTCAGTTTCTTGCTGAAATGAATGATGGATAAACAGAGGTGAGTAGCTAGTTTTTAAAGTGTACCATTTTTCCCAGAGTGCTCAATCCACAGGAGGTAGCATGAATAATCATCCACAGACAGTAGGGTTAGATATTTGATTGCTTCTAGCCGGGGTTAGAAAATAAAGTATAATATGAGCTTACCTTAGTGAAAAACTATCAATGATTTATGAATGCTATGCAATATTTAGAGTTGTCTTTCTTTTTTACCTTGTTCTCACTTGCATATTTTTTCTTTCTTGTTTTTGTTACGACCTATTTTATTGATCTCGAGACGTATTGAAGAATTGGGACCCACAGTTGAAAAAAATAAAAACCTCTCCTAGTCAGACTGAAAGTGCATCATCATAATCAACATTATGTTGTTATAAAAAACATCTATAATGCAAACAAATAATAAAGGAAATATTAACATTCAGTAGGAATACAAAAGATAATTTAGTATAGAAAAGAATATCAAAACAATTTATGAAGAACAAACACGAAAAAACGTATGTTTGAATGTAATGTATTCATTCTTTGTGTCTGTCAATAAAAGAAATTAAAAATTTAAAAACTAGGTACTAAGTCTTTTTCAGTTTTTCAAGGAAACATTTTTCGGCAAATGTAGATTATTGTGCAAAAAAAAAAAAAAAAAAAACAGTGTCAAAAGGACAGTTTTTCCCTTGAAACCATTATTTTAACCCCAGGTTTATTGTTTTAAGAAGCGATGACCAGAATTCCAACAGAAACCAAACATATGATGAAAGTGAATTTACGCATATTTTTGCTCTTGTTATTCTGCAACTGGGATATGCGTTGTGGTACAGTGGATATCGGCTCGGAACGAGAAACCGGGTAGCCGAGTTCGAATTCTAGTTAAATCCATTGTATTCACTTACGCGCAAATACCCTTGGGAAAGGTATTAATCCGTTTCTTCCCTCCAGTTATGAGTTAAATAGTCGGACTGATTGGGTTCTATAGCCTTGGTCGGCAACCAGTCTACCGCAGAAAGCAATGGCAACCTACTGCGGGATAATCTTGTGCCCAGTCAGTCATGTCTCTTTCGAGACATGATCGCCCAAGCATGTATCACGTATGGCACTTAACTGACTGAATCTACAACAAAAATATTAAATACTGTTTATTTATTAGAATATTTTTAAGAATAATTTTAGAAATACATTCTAGAAACTAATACAATTAAAACTAATACAATATTTATCATTTACCAATTTATAAAGAAGTATGAAAACACTTTTTATTCATAAATTTATAAACATTTACTAAATTATTAAAATATGTGAACTAACTATAAGGAAATCCTTAGTTATATCATTTTATCAAGTTCAAATCAATAGGCAATTAGCCAGTATTTTGCCAAACATTCCAATAAACAATCTAATAACTAGTGTTTATTGTTTGTGTTGACATTTCTTAAGAACAAAGAAAATGTATAAATTAACTTTCACAGGTCTAGGTTTTATTAGAATTTCAATCAATGCTTTTCAAAGCAATAAACATTGCCAATGTGTGAAGATACTTAAGATAATAGCGGTGTAAAGTAAAAAAAACTTTACATTTATAAACTTTTGTTAAGCACAAAGGTTTATGTTTACACATTTTTCGTTAAGAGAATTATAAATTGTTAACTAAAAGTGCAACATCTATAAATATGGTGGATCAGTTAAAAAATTTTAACCAGACCATAATAATCTGTTTGACCATCATAGAAAGATTTTGATGCTTCAGTGTGCTTTTTTAAACTGAATCTAAAAATGCTAATTCATCACAATTTGACCTATTTAAGTAATTATTCTTGTGTATCCACATATGTAAACGTGAATTCTATCAAAAAGCTTATCAGAATATTACAATAAGGTTCCTCTTTGTGTAAATTCATGTTATTTTATTTGTTCTTATTATGAAAATACTGATCCACGTACCCCTTGTGTACTTTTGAAAATATTGATTCCTATATTTTTTTTTTTTAATCATATCACCCCGAGAAGGCGGTAAGGTCACTGGTGCGAAAGGGTTACGTAAGAGTGAATAGATTGGAAAAGAGAAAGCCGGAAACCACGTTCTAAACAGGGAACAAGGGATGAGCCTCTACACCTGTTCAATAGACGTGGGTGGAGTGTGAACCGGGCGATAGTATATATGTGAATGTGAATTCCATGAAAAAGTTTACCAGCACATTACAATAATAAGTTTCTTTGTGTGAATTTACAGTATTTTACTTCTATTTGTTATAAAAATACTGATCCACATAACTCTTATGCACTTTTGGAAATATTGATCCCTATATATGTACATGTGAATTCTATGAAAAAGCTTATTAGCTCATTAAGATAAGGTTTCTTTTCGTTTGAATTCACATTATTTTACTTTTTCGTATTATGAAAATACTGATCCACATATCTCTTATGTACTTTTGGAAATATTGATCCCTATATATATTTACATGTGAATTCTATGAAAAAGCTTAGCACATTACAATATGGTTTCCTTTCGTTTGAATTCACATTATTTTACTTCTTCCTATTATGAAAATACTGATCCACATATCACTTATCTACTTTTGGAAATATTGATCCCTATGCTTTACAAATGGGGGTTTTCATACTGAAACTCCATGAAAACGAGCACATTTGTAAAAAGTGGAATTAACGAGCACATTTGTAAAAAGTGAATTACTGAATTACTGAATGATAGATATTTATTGATCACAGTATCCACACCAAAATCAGCAGACAATTAAAACCTAGAGGATAGGCTTGCCCAAGTAGCAAAATTAAATACCTCTTATATAAACCACAGGTAGAAATCAGGGTGTAACTGATTATAGACACCGTAGAGTATTCATGGCTGAATGATGGATATTTATTGATCACGGTATCCACACCAAAGTGGTCCAAACAGGTAGTCATAACAGACACAACTTGCAATTTGTTCAGCTAAGTCTTACAATTTAGATATTTCATTTATAGTTTTACTTATTTGTTGTTGTTTTTGTTTTATTTTGTTTGTTTTTTGTTTTTGTTTTTGTTTTTTTTGTTTTTTTGTTTTTGTTTTTGTTTTTAATAAATAAGCTATTTCTCCGGTCCTTGTAAAATAGACAACAGATTTTAGCTTAATTTACTAAACTCGGTAAAATAAAGCTGCAGGCTATTTGTCGGTAAATTGATATCGTCAGCGCAATTGTTATGTCAGCTGTGTAGGCAGGGTTTGAACAACATTGATTCTGTGATCTGTGACTGTTATCTTCAGCTAGTGCATCTAAACTATATTGGTAAATGAACCTTGCCCAATGACAAGTTTATAATTTGCAGAGTGCGAGTACTTAGAATATTCAAGGACATCTATATTTCTTTTAATAATTAATTGATGATAAATAAATTATTTTAACTTGTGTATTAACAATTGCAAGTGGAAAAGATTTTAAATTGTCGTAATAATTGATGGGGAAAATACATAAAATTCTGTTTTAAATCCGTGTGTTGTTATCTGCCTTAATAATAACAGAAATATTTTGTCCCTAATAATCATCACTATGTTTGTCCTTCAGACATTTCATTACTTGAGTTATCCGGGGAGATTTCTGTATCACTTTTCTCCTCGTATTCATATCTGGGTTTTATTTTATTTAAATGAGCTAGTATAGCAGACACGGAAAGGAAGCTACAAGACCTCCCACACAGGGTAGCTGAAGAAAATGGAAAGGAAGTACTAAAAATATACTACAAGAAAACATAGTGCGTGGTTATCAGTAAAAAGAAGAGCCCAAAATGCCAACTACAGGCAGGAGATACTAAAATCAAACAGGGACAGAAGTTTATATACCTAGAATGTGTTCTAACAAAAGACGGAAAGTGCGACATTGAGATCCGAAGGCGAATTGGCATGGCCAAGGATGCATTCCAGAAGCTTAGTATAGCTCTGAGACAGGGAAATTTACTATGTGATGAATATTCTTCAATATGGCCGACAATCTTCTCAAAGATGGAGAGACTTGAAGCAATTTAGTTCTATAGAGGGCTGCTAAGGATACTATGGACCGAACATGAGGTTTTAGAGAGGATGAAAACGAAAAAGAAACTAATAGTTAACATCAGGAAAAGATAGCTGAAGATCTTGGAACAGGTAATGAGGAAGGAGAGCTTGGAGAATCTTATACTTACAGGTCAGATAGAGAGAAAGAGAGAAGCAATGCGTAACAGAATTGGTGGGTTTGAGCAAGTGAATGGTAGAGCGGAATTTGGGTGGGGTAACAGGAAAAAGCGTGCTCAGAGTATCTAGAGATATGGATATGTGAAAGACCATGATTGCCTATGTCCTGCTGGAATATGGCAGATAGATGAAGAAGTATGCTACTCCCATTTTTCTTATTGCACATCGCTTGAAAATGGTTGATTATGTGCGTTGTGGTACAGTGGATATCGGCTCGGAACGAGAAGCCGGGTAGACGAGTTCGAATTCCAGTTGAATCCATTGTATTCACTTACGCGCAAATACCCTTGGGAAAGGTATTAAGCCGTCTCTTCCTTCCAGTTATGGATTAAATAGCAGGACAGATTGGGTTCTATAGCCATGGTCGGCAACCAGTCTACCGCAGTAAGCAATGGCAACCTACTGCGGGATAATCTTGTGCCCAGTCAGTCATGTCTCGAAAGAGACATGATCGCCCAAGCGTGTATCACGTATGGCACTTAACTGACTGACTGCACGCTTTTCTAAATGCAGACTATTTCTTCATGTCGTGGGACAGAATCTGTATTTTGTAAAGGTTTTCTTCAACAGGTTAGTGCCAGCAGCCTCTACATAATCCAGTCGAGATTCTGACTAAATTTTTGTATTAGTTCCCGCTGTTGATTAAATTCAATACGGGTAGACAAAGACACGTTTCCTAGTTATAATTTTATAGCTATGTGTCGCATTTTAGGGCCATCAATAAACCTCATCTGAATTAATTCTTCAGTCGTTTGGCTTTTCCAAGTTTTTCAAATTCACAAAATCGAGAGGCATTTTTTAGACGAAATAAAATTTTGTAAGCAGTTCGTCAGCTTCTTGTTTCGTATACATGACTTTTGTTTTCTCTGCAATGACTAACCCCATTTTTTGCTGTTACTGTTGTTGTTGTTGTTTTGTTGCATATTATTTTCCTGTTATCTCACTTATTTCGTCGAAAGTCAAACTTTCCAACTGCATTGAGTGAGCCATAGTTGACATTTTCATAATAGCTTCGACCCCAGCTGTGAGCAGAAAAAGATCAGTTATTTAATTTTCACCCGACGTTTCTTAATTTCTTAGTCCGCACTTGAGCCGCGGAATGCTCTTACCCCCATGCATCTACGAAATCTGGATTCTTTAATAATAAAGTGCTTTCTAATGACAACGCCATTGCTGTGAAATCCTAAGTCCTTCGTATTACTACTAAATGCTCATGCGTAATCACTCCTCCTCCTTCTCCTCCTAATCTGAGTCATTATATTGCCTGAGTATTCCGGATATGTTAATTAGTCAATCTACATGTCACGATAGCATTCTTGTCATAAACGGTGTTTTTTTTTTTTTGTTTTTTTTTTAATCATATCGCCCCAAGCAAGGCAGTTTACTGCCACTGGTGTGCAGGGTATTACACAGGAGGAAAATTATGAGAAAGAGTAACAGGTTATAGGGGGTGTCAGGAAGTGGCTAAGAGAAGGATGAGAATACTAATGAGAGTGGAGTGGGCGGAGAAAGGAGCATCAGAGAGAGGATGCAAGTCAGTGAGATAGGAGATGACTATTGACTCTGCATTTAAATTCTCGGAGATTGTAGCTGTCGAGGAAAGCAAATAAACGGGCGGGAAATGCGAGAAAAAAAGATGAAAAATTGGAAAATATTTTACGAGTGAACCTTTCTATTTAACAAGGCAAAAAATTCAGTTGCATGAAAATGATCATTTAAAATTGTGAAAACTGATTTAATACATAATTGTTCAGACTGTTGCTCTCATCTTTATTGTCATATTCACCGCGTTTCGGGCGTTGTACGCTCCTGCCTTCTTCAGGTGATTAGAATTTCGAACCGAAACCATTATTTCTATGATTGTAGAATATTGTTTTGGCGATTCTGGATGTCTTAGTTATCTCCCTTTAACTCAACTCTCTAAGTTATTTATTCACTACTTCTACTATTGAACATGATAAAATCAGCTCTTCTCGGAGCTTGCTACTTTGTCTTTGATATAATTTGTTAGCTCTAGCATGTGCCGTAAATACTGGATCCAAGTCCCAACAAATTTTGGTTCATCTAAGCGACTTAAACAACCTATCAGCGACGCCATATTGTTGTATTGCGCTGTTCTGCGACACATGATCGGAAGTCAATTCTTACTTTACTATACACTTTATTTCTCTTCTAATTAACATATGCAAATAGGTAGAATTACATTTATCAATCTACTACACCTTCCATCAAATTAACTAAATTCTAAGCTAATCCTACATCCTCCATAGATTTTTCGAACACTATTCATAGATTTTGAAAAAATCCCCTCAATTTTCGTACTTACTCAGCTAAGCTTATTAAATAAGGTGATTTTAGTAGTTCGCATCTTGTTTATTGGTATTCACTTATGGTACTAATATATTATTGTTACAACTTTAGTTAGACTTAACATGAATATTTGGTTACCTAGATACGCAAATCGCTATATATACGCTAAGTATTTTAAAATTTAAATTTGATTTAAATTCTTAGCTCAAATCTTGAATTGGGATGTTCTTTTTTATATTAATGCTTTTCAAATCTTCGATCTCTCACAGGCTTTAATTTTTAAATTCTCTAGCGGTTGGAGCACAACAAAATGAAAATGGCTTCTATAGAAAAATAATCATGGCGATCAATCTTGGCGCCAAAACAGTGGTTTTTGCCACATGCATTTTCAGTTTTGGAGCGCTCATTGATAAACCTTCTCTAACCAGCGTGCGTGCCACTGAACTAAAGAGGTGAATGGGGAATAGACAGGAGCCCCCAAAAGTAATAGTTGCATTAATAATCACGATTATGTCAGTGATTAGACTATTGTTCGTATTGTCAATATCAATGGAGACTCGGCAGAATTTAGTGCATTATTCTTAGTTGTAGGTGACGAGACTGAAAGCAAAAAAGCTTTTCTTATTTCACCAGAGGGTGTTGTAATAATAAGAAAATAATAAGGGGCGTCGGGACGAGGTGTTGGTCGATTGTGATGACGGCTTGGCGCCACTGATGACTGGACACTAAGTGACAGCATCACACTAATCCCTTCGTGTTGACTTGGTGTTGGGCAGGTGTAAGCTGATTACCATAAACCAACATTGGCATAGCTGTCGTGTTGAGACCAGTTTTGATCATGCGTTAAGAATGGCGAAGTTTTCAATCGTGGGGTCATACAGTGCTTGTCTTCTTCTTCTTCTACTTCTTCTTTTTCTTCTTGCTGTATTCTTTCTGGGGCTACTAATCAACATAGAGATGAAGAAAGTGATGCAAATAGTGTGACTAATAATAGTATTTATGCAATCACACTTTCTGATAATAGTGATCATGCTGATGATGATTATGTTGTTGCTGTCATTGAAGATGTGCAGGTGGCGTAAAGGTTAGCGACTCGGAATGAGAAATCAGTGAGCCAAGTTCGAAGTCCAGTCAAGATCATTACAGTCACTTTCGAACAAATAACCTATAGAAAAAATGAATCTCTCTCTTCTATAAATCTATCTCCTCTACAAATCTATAACTTTTCGTGACTGGAATCCGTTGACTTGGTTGGTAGCCAGTATAGAAGAAGAATAATTAATTCAAAACCGTATATTTGAACTGTAAAGAAGCTCCACGTAGCATAATTGCAGTGTAAATCACAGGTTGGTTCAGTAGGTGAATATACACAAATGGACCTGAGAATATGAGTATGAAAATTTTCTAAGGGTTGTTTAGATTTGGCCAAAGCCAAAAGTATCTAGCACCTATGACGATCGAACTCACTATTCAGTCGTAAGGGATCTAGCGAAACAAGCTTGCTTAATTATTTCAGTACGTTGAAGTTCAAAAAAAAAATATAGCGATTTACTAAGCGTAGCTTAAATTTGGCACAAAGCGAGAATTGAACTCACTTTTCAATCGTAATTGATCGAGCGAAAAAAACTGCTTAACCATTGCAATACTTTGAAGAGCTTAAATATATAACGATTTAGTAAGCGTAGCTTAGATGTGGGACAAGGTCGAAAGTAGGGGGCACCCAGTGAGAAGCGAACTCGCAATTCAGTTGTAATTGATCTAGCGAGACAAGATTGTTAACCATTACACCACATTGAAGGGCATATGAGTATGCTCGGAAACCCAGAAGCCATGCTGAATATTAGAAACCCTGCTGATTTGTTACAGCAATGATGATGATGATGATGAGGAGGAGGAGGAGGAGGAGGAGGGAGAGGTGGTAACCTCTTGGTAGCAGTGGTGGTGGTGGTGGTGGTGGTGGTAACGTTACGATAAAACAAAAGAGCTTAAAATTTAGTACACAGAAAAATAACATTCTGTGATACAGTTTCAAACTGGTCTTATTCTTTAAAAAAGATCATGAAACTAGATTTTGCGACCGATTTCATTGCTTGTCATCATATCTAACTACAAGGGAATTTTTCTGCAGGATATTTCGTAAAAAACGAAATTATCTTCCGATGTTATCAAATGCGCCTAATAATTTTCAAAACTGAAGGGTTTATATACGCGTGGGAACGACATTTTAAGGACTCCAACATCGCACATTTAGTTAGAAAACAAGTAGAATACACAGATTTTATTACTAATATTCTCATATATAAACGCCCAAATATTCAGAATTTATAAACTTTTTTCACTCAATGGGCTTTGTTATGCAGTGGATAACGGCTCAAAACGAGAAATCGGGGATTCGAGTTCGAATTCCAGTAGAATTCCTTGCATTCACTGACGCGCAAATACCGTAACCCAATCCATTTTTGCATCATTTCTTGATATATTTCGATGAGTATTACATTTTAGTAATAAGATCTATCCATAAAGAGAGAGAGAGAGAAAATAAATACAATTATAATATTTGTCACTTAGCTGATTTGTGCTACATTCAGCATCCCGACTTTCCGTCCACTCGTCAGGGGATATGAAGAAATAATAGATTTATTTTTAATCTGGCATTTTTAATACTTCAAACAATATTATAGTTGATAATTCGTTGCCCCATTTTTATTTATTAAATAGTGTATATCATGTTGATCAGCCGGCACTTTGTGGAAATCTCAGTAAGCAGAATGCATTCTTCTACCAAGGGAGATGCGCGTTCAATCCCTGCCAGGGAACTATTTTCTAAGGTTTTTCGAATATATTTTCTATAAATTTCTCGAGCAAGTCTATATAAGTAATATACACTATTTAATAAATATAGCATAGCTCTTGTATTTCAAATACGATGTATCCGCTATAACAAAATTTGAAGTAGTATATACATATATAATTCGCTCCCTTTATAGCTGAGCACTTATCTCTTCTCCTTTTACTTTTGCAACATGGAAAAAACTAATTTTCATGCCTGATAATGATGTATTGAAAATCGAATCTACTCAAATACGAATATCCATTAAAAAAACAATGTTCGAACAAAGAAATTAAAAATATGTCGGTTAATTCCATTTCGTAACATTCCGTAATATATATATATATTTCGATGTTCAGATCAGTTGTATGGCCATTTCTACATGAAATCCCTCAGAGAAATTTCACGCATCATCGGCAACTTCATTATTTCAAAATAGACAGAGATATTTTATCGCGAAAGTTAAAAAGAAGTTGGGATTAATGAGAACTTACTTATTAACCCAACCCCTTTAATGGGTGCCAGTGTTTAAGTGAACACAGGGTATTCAACAGGAATTCAAACTCGGCAAACAGATTTCTCTTTCGGAGCCGATATCCACTACACCACAACCGTCACTAAACGCTTACAGCACATGGTATTCCCAAGCGGTTACCCATCTAAGTACGGACCAGACTCAACGTTGCTTAACTTCGGTGATCGAGCGAGAACCGGTGTATTCAGCGTGATAGGCTGTAAGCGTCAGAAAACAGACTGCTGGATTAATATCTAGTGAGACTATTCTATTAATTTCGTGTTTTTGAAAGCGTTGTTGGCAAAATTAGCAATATTTAGTTTTTTTATAAAAGAGCATTGTGTTGTATGAATTATTACTTAATGATTCTTCTGTATCACTTAAAAAGCATTTTACAATAATTCTTGACACCATCTTCATTTGTAGAGAACTATAGCTTAAATGTCTAGAATGTTACCTCAAAACATTATTCAACTCTACCTGTCTTCTAATTCCGATTGGTTTGCTATTCCATGAACGAAGCAGTCATGTACATTTAATACGATCAGTTTTCGTGTACTTCTTCGCCAACATTTTACAGTTAACGTTTAGATGCTTACTTAAAAGTAGTAATTTGGCCGCTTTTATGTCTTCAGCCAAGATTCTGCATCTTTTCTCTGTTCAAATTTGCAGCGGCTTCTTTAAATATGTTCTTTCTGTCCAACCTATCTTTTTTTTATTTTCTTTGTCTTTTAGAAATGAAGATTGCTGAACCTTTTCCAAAAATATATCCGTAATATTTGTTTTCCACCGACAGTTATGATATATATATATATATATATATATATATATATATATATATATATATATATATATTACGTAATGTTACGAAATGTCATTAACCGACATGTTTTTAATTCTTTGTTCGAGCATTGTTTTTTTTTTTAATGGATATTCGTATTTGAGTAGATTCGATGTTCAATACATCATTATCAGGCAATTAAAAATTAGTTTTTTCCATGTTGCAAAAATAAAAGAAAAAGATATAAGTGCTCAACTATGAGGGGAGAGAAATATATATATATATATATATATATATATATATCTTTCACTTAAAACTTTATTATAGCGGATACATCGTATTTGAAATACAAGAGCTATGTTATATTTATTAAGCATCAAATAAATTTGATGAAAATCGGACCACTCCTTCTATAACCCGATTTTTTCGATTATCGATTTTCGATATTTATCGGGGGTACCTCGACACAAAACCTAGCTACGAACTCGCGCAGACGCTCATAGTACAACTGCGTAAATTTTCAAGAAAATCTGTTCAGCCTTTTCGAAGTCTATAGGTAACGGACTCTCTCTCTCTCACACACACACACACACACACACACATACAATATTCCATTTATGAATAAGTTTAGATTATTTAAATAAATTAAAACATTAATGATATATACAATAGCTTTTTCCTCTCAATAATCTTGGCATTAATTACTGACTTCTTAACAAAATCCTTATTTCATTCTTTATTTCATTCTTTATTTCTTTCTTTATTTGTTTATTCCTTTCTTTCTTCTTGTTAATTTATTTCTATCGTAAAATCAATTGCAAGGCCATAATCATAATACACATGTACACATTGGGCATAAAACTGTTTTAATTTGTTTATAAAGCATGTATTAATTGTTGGTTATAAGCAATCTTTTTCATGTAGTAATATGAATCAGATGAGATCATGCTAGATACCCCCTGTAACCAGTCTTTCTTCTCACCATAATCCCCTGCGCATTAGTAGCAGTCCTGCATTGCTTGGGGTAAAGACATAAATAAGAAAATGAAGACTGCTAAACCTTTCCCAAAAATATATCCGGAATATTTGTTTTTCCACCGACAGTTATTAGTAATCTTCATTTTCTTATTCATCATATTTATCTTTTTACCCATGTTTATCTGCCTGTATGTCTGTATTTTTTCAGCTCTTTTATTTTAGTTTTTGCTTCGGGTTTGGCTCTAAGTAGGTATAATTGGAATTCCTAGTCTCAGCTATGATACCATTTACTCAGAGGTCTTATTTAGCATTCAAAATTCAGTTTACGACGAAAAACATATATTTTATAACGATTCCCGGAAATCAAAATTTGACTTACATCCGTTCAATTTTCTTTCAGTCTACCGTTTCGCTTTAACTGGAAACAACCATTGCTATTTAGTCTTTCGTGCCAACGTCCAAAGATTTTCAGCTCCAGGACCATGGATTAGTTTTAAAACTTTCATTACACCCGAGCAACGCCGTGCTATACTGCTAGTATATCTATAAATGTTAACTTTTACCCTGCTGCTTCAATGTTATTGATATGGGCATGTGTGGTCATCTACATGTACGCACGCTCGTAAAATGTAAATGTTTTCTTCAGCGTCTCAACTCAAAGGCGATGCACATCAGAAAGATGGGTAAAATGCCTGACTTCTGAAATTATTTCTTCCATTTTCATTCTCTTTAACCCCTCTCTCTTTCTCTCCCTCTCTCTCTTTATATGTATACATGTGTGTGTGCGTTTCTCCTCTCTCTCCCATACTTCTCTCTCCTTCTCTCCTCTCTCTATCTCTGTCTTCTACACCATTGTCTATGTTTTTCTCTCACTCCTTTTTTCTATAGTTCTATAGTCTTCCGCTCCCATTTTCCTCCCCACCTTCTCTCACTCTCTATCTATTTAGTTATGCCCTTCTCTTCCTCTCTCCCCCTCCCCCACTCCCTCTCCTTCTTTCTTTCTATCTCTCTCTTTCTCCTTCCTAATGTTTATATCTCTGTTTATTTCTCTGTCGTTCTCACTCCTTATCTCTCTCACACTGTTTCTCCCCACTCTCTCTCTGTCTCTATCCCGTTTTCTTTTTTTTTTTTCTTTAATTCAATTTTTGGAACTGATTATATAAATAATGGTTTCTTTTTTTTACTTTCCTTTTATAATCATTTTGCTAATAAGACCTATACTTAAAGAGAGAAGGAGAGAAAAAATTAATACAATTATAATATTTGTCACTTAGCTGATTTGTGCAACATTCAGCATCACGACTTTCCGTCCACTCATCAGGGGATATGTAGAAATAATAAGATTTATTTTTACTCTGGCATTTTTAATACTTGAAACAATATTATAGTGGATAATTCGTTGCCCCATTTTATTTATTAAATATTGTATATTATGTTGATCAGCCGGCACTTTGTGGAAATCTCAGTAAACAGAATGCTTTCTCCTTCCAAGGGAGATGCGTTTTCAATCCCTGCCAGGGAACGTATTTTCTAAGGTTTTTCGAATACATTTTCTATAAATTTTTCGAGTAAGCCTATATAAGTAATAAACATTGTTTCATAAATATAACATAGCTCTTGTATTTCAAATACGACGTATCCGCTATAATAAAGTTTGAAGTAAAATATAATTCGCTGCCTTTATGGTTGAGCACTTATGTCTTTTTCTTTTATTTTTGCAACATGGAAAAAACTAATTTTAATGCCTGATAATGATGTAATGAAAATTGAATTTACACAAATACGAATATCCATTAAAAAAACAATGTTCGAACAAAGAAATAAAAACATGTCGGTTAATGACATTTCGTAACATTCCGTTATATATATATAATATAAATTTCGTTGTTCAAATCAGTTGTATGGCCATTTCTACATGAAATCCTTCAGAGAAAGTACACGCATCATCGGCAAATTCTTCATTTCAAAATAAACCGAGATATTGTATAGGCGAAAGTTTTTAAAAAAATATACATCACAGAAAAATTAAAGGGTTGGGATTAGCAAGAACTTCCTTATTAACCCCACCCCTTTAATAGGTGCCAGTGTTTAAGTAAACGCAGGGTATTCAACGGGAATTCAAACTCGGCAAACAGATTTCTCTTTCGGAGCCGATATCCACTACACCACAACCGTCACTAAATGCTTACAGCACCTGGTATTCCCAAGCGGTTACCCATCTAAGTACGGACCAGGCTCAACGATGCTTAACTTCGGTGATCGAGCGAGAACCGGTGTATTCAGCGTGATAGGCCGTAAGCGTCAGAAAACAGACTGCTGGATTAATATCTAGTGAGACTATTCTATTAATTTCGTGTTTTTGAAAGCGTTGTTGGCAAAATTAGCAATATTCAGCTTTTTTATAAAAGAGCATTGTGTTGTATGAATTATTATTTAATGATTCTTCTGTATCACTTAAAAAGCATTTTACAATAATTCTTGACACCATCTTCATTTGTAGAGAACTATAGCTTAAATGTCTAGAATGTTACCTCAAAACATTATTCAACTCTACATGTCTTCTAATTCCGATTGGTTTGCTATTCCATGAACGAAGCAGTCATGTACATTTAATACGATCAGTTTTCGTGTACTTCTTCGCCAACATTTTACAGTTAACTTTTAGATGCTTACTTAAAAGTAGTAATTTGGCCGCTTTTATGTCTTCAGCCAAGATTCTGCATCTATTTCTCTGTTCAAATTTGCAGCGGCTTCTTTAAATATGCTCTTTCTGTCCAACCTATCTTTTTTTTATTTTCTTTGTCTTGCCATCTTCGTCTTAAAAAGTAAATTATCTTCTCTCCGTAACTTTGTCTCTGTATTTTGAAGTTGATTTCACTTACTAATGACTGTCGGTGGAAAACAATTTTGGGAAAGGTTTAGCTAACTTCATTTTGTATTTATGTCTTTACCCCAAGCAATGCAGGACTGCTACTAATGCGCAGATGATTATGGTGAGAAGAAAGACTGGTTACAGGGGGTTATCTAGCATGATCTCATCTGATTCATATTACTACATGAAAAAGATTGGTTATAACCAACAATTAATACATGCTTTATAAACAAATTAAAACAGTTTTATGCCCAATGTGTACATGTGTATTATGATTATGGCTTGCAATTGATTTTACTATAGAAATAAATTAACAAGAAGAAAGAAAGGAATAAACAAATAAAGAAAGAAATAAAGAATGAAATAAAGAATGAAATAAAGAATGAAATAAGGATTTTGTTAAGAAGTCAGTAATTAATGCCAAGATTATTGAGAGGAAAAGCTATTGTATATATCATTAATGTTTTAATTTATTTAAATACTCTAAACTTATTCATAAATGGAATATTGCAATATTGTGTGTGTGTGTGTGTGTGTGTGTGTGTGTGTGTGTGTCCGTTAACTATAGACTTCGAAAAGGCTGAACAGATTTTTTCTTGAAAATTTACGCAGTTGTACTATAAGCGTCTGCGAATGTTCTTACCTAGGTTTTGTGTCGAGGTACCCCGATAAATATCGAAAATCGATAATCGAAAAAATCGGGTTATAGAAGGAGTGGTCCGATTTTCATCAAATTTGATTCACTCATAGACAAAGACATAAGAAACGATATTCAGAAGTTTCAAGGTTGCAGTTATTACAATAGTGCAGAAAATCGATAATATATATATATAAAAGGCAGGATGTTTGTGTGTGTGTCTGTTTATCTGCCTGTATATCTGTATTTTTTCAGCCCTTTTATTTTAGTTTTTGCTTCGGGTTTGACTCTAAGTAGGTATAATTGTAGTTCTTAGTCTCAGCCATGATACCATTTACTCAGAGGACTTATTTAGCCTTCAAAATTCAGTTTACGACGAAAAAAACTTATTTGATATCGATACCAGGAAATGAAAATTTGACTTACATTCATTCATTTTTCTTTCAGTCTACGATTTTGCTTTAACTGGAAACAACTATTGCTTTTTAGTTTTTCGTGCCAACGTCCAATGTGTCTGAGCTCCAGGACCATGGATTAGTTTTAATGCTTTCATTACACCCGAGCAACGCCGGGCTATACTGCTAGTATATCTATAAATGTTAACTTTTACCCGGCTGATTCAATGTTATTGATATGGGCATGTGTGGTAATCTACATGTACGTACGCTCATAAAATGTAAATGTTTTCTTCAGCGTCTCAACTCAAAGGCGATGCACATCAGAAAGATGGGAAAAATGGCTGACTTCTAAAAATATATATTCCATTTTGATTCTCTTTAACACCTCTGTTTCTCTCTCTCTTCATATATATATGTGTGTGTGTGTTTTTTCTTCTCTCTCTTTCCCATACTTCTCTCTCCTTCTCTCCTCCCTTTCTCTCTCCCTCTTCTACACCCCTTTGTCTATGTCTTCCTCTCATTCATTTTGATTCTCTTTAACACCTCTCTCTTTCTCTCTCTCTCTTTATATGTATATATATATATGTGTGTGTGTTTCTTCTCTCTCTCCTATACTTCTCTCTCCTATATTTCTCTCTCCTCTCTCCTCCCTCCCCCTCTCACTCTCTCCCTCTTCTACACCTTCGTCTATGTATTTCAATCACTCCTTTTTGCTCTAGTTCTATACTCTTCTACTTCCATTTTCCTCCCCACTCTCTCTCACTCTCTATCTATCTAGTTATCCTGTTCTCTCCTTCTCTCTCCCACTCCCTCTCTTTCTATCCCTCTCTCTCTCTCTCTCTCTCTCTCTCTCTTCCTCCTTCCTAATGTTTATCTCTCTGCTTATTTATAACTCCTTATCTCTCTCACTCTGTTTCTCCCCTCTCTCAGATTCTCTATCAACATGTCTCTCTCTCTCTCTTCTCTCCCTGACCTCTCTCTCTCTCTCTCTCTCTCTCTCTCTCTCTCTCTCCCAGTTTCTTCTCTTTTTCCTTTATTCAGTTTTTGGAACTGATTATATAAATATGGTTTCTTTTCTTTAATTTCCTTTTATAATCATTTCACCCCCAAAAAGGAATGATTGCCACTGGTGTGCAAAGGTTTCAGTAAAAAAAAAAACGGGGGTACAAGGGATGCCGAAGAAACAGTAAGAAATCGAGAGGATTTAGAGAGGTGGATGGGTTTTAGGGAGACGGATGGAAGATAGACGAATGCAATTGACGTCGCGTTAAACGTTTAGAGCTTGTAGCTATTATGGAAACAAGTATACAAAAGGGACTTCCACAGACCAGAAGTGCGAGAAAAGAAACTGTTAAGAGTAGAAGAGAAGATTACGTTTGACTATTTTGACGGTAAAAGGGTGGGACCTTGATGCCATTTTGTTTCTTAAAAGAAACATTGACATTACTTTTTGCCTATTAGAGAAATTGTCACAATTCATTTTATGTTCAACTTTTTTTTTCTAATCCCCACCCAAGCAAGATCACTAGGACGCAGTGGGGCTGTTGAGTGTGAAAGAATACAAGAAAAAAGAAAAACATTATTAATGAGCGAGAAGAATAAAAGAAGAGGAATTAAATACACTGAAGATAATGATTGACATCGCATTTAATTTTTTGAAGATCAAAGTTGACTGGGAAGCAAGAATTCGGAAGAGAAGTTTCAGAATAGCGATGAAATAAATTCCCAGCATAGAACATACGGTTAAATCTAACTATTTCAACTGTAAAATGGTGAGACCTTCCCACCAAGCTAGTCTTCTTTATGTGTCATATCACCTGAGGATGTAGGCGATCATGACTCTCCATAAATTCCTGTCATTTGTAGCTTTTAATAAATTTAGTCTTTCTCCTAAACTCTGATCCGCCATCCAATTACTCAAGTTCTGTAAATATGCTATGTGCTCTTTTCATCTTTCCTCAAATTTTCTAAGCCCTCTTTCCTCATTATGTGCCCCCAAAATTTCAATTGTCACTTCCTGATGTTAAATAGATTTCCTCATTGATATTCTCAGCATCCTTCTGAAGAAACACATTTCTGTTTCTTCAACTCTCTTCATCTTTGAGAAGAGATTGTTTAGCATTCACTGCCATATAGTAGGATTTCGTAACAGTTCAGCAACTGATATTACGTAACAGTTCAATACTCTTTTCTTAATACTCTGTTTAGCCTTCGAAAGGCATCTTTGGCTATCCCAATGTGCCTTCAGATTTCAGTGTCACACTTTCTGTCTTTTGTTAAAACAATTTCCAGATATTTAAACGCTTGTAAATGTCTGATTTTGATATATCCAATTTGTAATTTGCATTTTTCTCTTATCCTTTTGCTAACAACTTAGCATACTGTCTTCCTTCAATTGATGTTTAGTCTTTTCTTCTTGCTTTCCTTCATTAACCTGCTCCCATTCTATCAAACACTCTTCCCATCTGCCTGACACTCATCCTCGCTATCCTTACTCATCTATCACCTTTCTCCTGACATTCCCTATGTCTATCCACTCCTTCTCTTTACCTTCCCCTATGTAGCCCCATGCGCAATAGTGGCAGTGGAATGCCTTGCTTGGGGTGAGATGATTAAAAAAAAAAAAAAAAAAAAAAAAATTACCTTCTGTAGGAGTTTTTGTAGTTTTCTTTCCGTGTCTGCTATCAAGTTGGTGGTTTCATCTGAATATCTACGGTTGTGGCCGACAATAATGAATCCTAATTCACTCAGAATCGCTTCACTAGATAGGTTGAATAAGTCCAGTGAGAAGACACATCCTTGTCTAAACACCTCATTCTATTTTTGTATATCTACTAATCATTTTTTGTCTGTATGCAGGCAGATTGCTGCCAGTATAGGTCCTTGATTTTTCTAATATCCTTCCGAAGTATGAAAGGGTTACAGCAGGTCCGACAGATCTTCATAGAATACTTTAACAAACGCATTTGCATAATCTGTAATGAACAGGTACATATCCTTCATATGATGCTATTTTTTGACTGAGTATGATTAAAGAATTGTTTCCAATGGCTGAATCCAACTTGTATAAAAAGTTTTAAATTAAGGTCTACCTTTCCTCTTTTGTTAATATCGAACATCTAGTCATGTAGTCTGTTAGTCTCACCAACATTCTGGGAATTATATATATATATATATATATATATATATATATATATATATATATATATATATATCGCGTGTGTCACGCTCAAAGGTTTTATTTATTTATTTATTTTTCTTATGTCTTAATGTAAGATACTCAATAGTAGATACATCAATATATATGTTGCCGTCATTTTAGGCGGCATATCGATATATATATTTTGCCGTCATCTCTGGAGCCAATGGTCTACTCATATATATATATATATATATATATATATATATATATATTTCAATGGTTAAGTTTACTAAAGTTTAAGTTTGATTATGTCTGCCAATAATTAATCATAGCAGGATTTTAGTTCTCTCAGAATCGCCTCTCTGCGTTCGTTGAATAAGTCCGGTGAGAAGATATATCCTTGTCTTACATCGCTATCTATTTTTGTATATCTTGCTGAACTCATTTTATATCTGTATGAAGGTGGCTTGCTGACAATAAAGGATCTTGATTATTCTAATATCCTTCCCAAATATGTCAGGGTTCCTTAGAAGTTGCAACATATCTTTATATTAATTGTACAAGAAATAAAAAGGAGAAAAAGGAAAGCTCATCATAAGGTCAAGAAACCAAAAATCTTAGGTCAACCTCCAAGAGAACAATTATTTGTACCTTTTTAATCTTACGTTTTTCGCTGACATGAAGTAGGAAGATTATATTAAATCAAATGCTAGACCTGCTGTTAAGAAAGTCAATCCATATCAGAATCCATCGTGCACATTTATAAATCTACCATTCGTTTGTGTAGTGAATATTGCTGCCATATTTAGTCTGATGTTCTTGCTATATAACTCGAGAGTCTTGACAAAATTTTTAAAAAATGGTCCTTCATGTTATCTGTTTTAATGTGCATCCCTCTGTCTTTTCTACAAATCTTTTCATAGTAATTATTTTATTGAGTCTTCCTACGTGTTACCTCGACGAATTTAAGCGTACTACTACACTGGCAACCTGGTCCCATCGGTTTACAGATGAACTAACTAGATGCAACTGTATGTTATATTCTAATAGTTTCTTTTCTCACAAATATCGCTATATATTCTTAACCTGGATGTGCGTTGTGGTACAGTGGATATCGGCTCGGAACAAGAAACCGGGGAGCCGAGTTCGAATTCCAGTTGAATCCATTGTATTCACTTACGCGCAAATACCCTTGGGAAAGGTATTAATCCGTCTCTTCCTTCCAGTTATGGGTTAAATAGCAGGACAGACTGGGTTCTATAGCCTTGGTCGGCAACCAGTCTACCGCAGAAAGCAATGGCAACCTACTGCAGGATAATCTTCTGCCCAGTCAGTCATGTCTGTTTCGAGACATGATCGCCCAAGCGTGTATCACGTATGGCACTTAACTGACTGGCTGATCGCTGGTGGAAATCTGTTTCTTGATTTACCTACAATACTCAAAAATTTAAATTCACCGTAAATGACCATCTTCTTTCTTTCTTAATCCTATTCTTCTCATGCTCGTTCACTCTCAATAAACCGTTGTGTCTTATTAACGTTATTGCCATTCTGAGAGTGAAATTATTTTTTTTAATTGCTATAGTTCGATACCTGGGAAGTGTTCTGACAGATTATGAATAATGCGACATTGAGATCCGAAGGCACATTGCCATGGCCAACGAAGCATTTCAAACACTAAGCAAAGTATTGAGAAGCAGGAAGATTTTGTTGTAAACAAAAAACAAGGCTGTTATTTTATATTTGTTCTCCTATATGGCAGCGAATGATAGACAATCTCCTCAAAGATTAAGGAGAGACTCGAAGAAACAGAAATTTGGTGCTGAGGATAACATGGACCGAACATGTGACTAACTACGATGTTTTGGAGAGAATGGAAACAGAAAGGAAACTTATACTTAGCATCAGGAAGAGGCAATTAAGGTTTCTGGGACACGTAATGGGAAAGAAGGGCTTAGAGAATCTAATACTCAAAGGACAGATAGATGGAAAGAGAGATAAGAGATAAACAGCACGAGGTACTTGATTGAATGGCAAAGTGGTGTATGGGAGAGATACCAAGAGAAAAAAATGTTAAGAGAGATAAATCATAGGGACAAGTAGAAATCCATGATTGCCTACATCCTGAAAGGACACGACACATAAAGAAGAACTTAGTTCGAAAACTGGTATTCTAAATATATTTAAACACTAAAAGTTGATATGCATTGAGCCTTGTAAAGAATTTCGTTCATGTGACGGCCAAGTGTGCAATGTGATTGTATTGCAAAAATTTTAAAGTCTTTCAAAATCTAAGGCCGAGTTGTTTTAAGCACCTACTCATAAATATTTTAATAAGTAAAGAAGTATCTACTTAACTGATGCATTTATATCAACATACACTCCTGATCAAAATTTTAAGACCATTTAAAAATTTTTAAAAAGAAATATTTTTTTACGGATAGATTTTCAACTCCTTCCACTTAAGGTTACCAATACTACAATCTAAAAGGTTATGGAAACAAAAAGCTATGTTCCAAGCATTTTATTTAGAAATTTACATTTTTGTAAAATGAGGCGATTTACACATGATCAAAATTATAAGACCAGAGACAAAAATTCTACGAAATTGTACAAAAAGTGGATGAAAACATTCAACAACTAAATTTAATAATGAGTTCTACCTCCACTGCTTTTGATGACTTCAAAAATTCTGTCGGGCATGCTAGAAATAAGCGTTTCCATTAAGGTGCGGGGGATGTTGCTCCAGCTTCTGAAGATGGCTTCACGAAGTTCATTTTTTGTTGAATATTGTTTGCCATTTTGACAAGCATCTCTTGTCATCCATCCTCAAACATTTTCAATTGGTTTCAAGTCTGGTGAGCATGCAGGATGTCCCAAGAGATGGACCCCATTTTCTTGTAGAAAGGTCAAGGTCCGTTCTGTTGGAATAACCATCCATCCACACACGAACGATGGCCCTCCATCATCAATGATGCTTTTTGTAGCATGCTAACATAACCAGCCGCTGTTTGACAACCCTACACCACCTGGAGCTCCATCGTCCCTCTGTAAGAAAAGGCACTCCATACCATTAGGGACTCTCTACCACTATGACGTGTGGAGAAAATTTCAGGAGGCATGTTTTTGTTATGCCAATATTTTTGGAAGCCATCAGGACCATCTAGATTTAATTTTTTCTTATCAGAAAACAGGACTTTCTTCCACTTCTCAACGTCCCATGTTTGGTATTCACAACCAAACTTTAAGTAGTCCACCTTGTGACGTGGAAGCAGCTGAGGAATTTGTTTATGCTTTTTATTTACCATGCCTTTTTGTCATAAGTGCCGTCTGATGGTTACGGGATTGCAATCAGCATCTGTGACTGCCTTAATTTGACTAGAAGAAAGTCCCGCCTCATTCATAACAACCCATCTTATTCTCGTACTCAATGCAGGAGAATTTTTGGGGGGCCTACCAGAGGATTTTGCTTTTCCATAATTCTCACTGTTCTTTAGAAAGTTGCAAATCACAGTTTTACTGCGATTTACCTTAGCTGCGATTGCCCGCTGTGACAAACCTTGCTTATGGAATTCTAGAATTCGAGAACGCTCAACTTTGGTAAGTTTGCTTGCTTTAGGCATGGTAACACCTTTACGCAGTGATTGCTAATCTCTAACTGAACTAAAAACATTGGAATTACCATAGATCTAACAATTTATACACCTGGTCTTATAATTTTGATCATGCGTAAATCGCCTCATTTTATAAAAATGTAAATTTCTAAATAAAATGTTTGGAATGTAGCTTTTTGTTTCCGAGTGTTCTTAGCTAGGTTTTGTGTCGAGGTACCCCGATAAACATCGAAAATTGATAATCGAAAAAATCGGGTTATAGAAGGAGAGGTCCGATTTTAATCAAATTTGATGCACTCATAGACAAAGACATAAGAAACAATATTCAGAAGTTTCAAGGTTGCAGTTCTAACAAGATGTTTGTGTGTGTGTGTCTGTTTATCTGTCTGTATGTCCTTTATACAAATCCACAATTCTTATCCAATTCTCACCAAACTTCACACAAATATTCTTTAGGCTGAGTCTGAGCTCCGAGACCATGGATTAGTTTTAAAGCTTTCATTACACCCGAGCAACGCCGGGCTATACTGCTAGTTTTTCATAAAGCTGTCTATGGTTATTTCCCTCCAAGTGGCGAAAACTATACTTATTAGTTATAGAGCTGAACATAAGCTTTATTTACAGGAACATTTTGAAATATATCGTCACAGCAGACCATGCAGTTTTTCCAGTCGCGTTCTGGCAGTTCCTGAGCAAACATTAATTTGGATGGATAGAACTTTAGATCGATGTTTATGAGATGACCGTGTAGGCGATTTGCAAAATGAACTGTCACACAGCCTGGAAATTTTCAAGAGTTCAAGCGATTTGAGGTCTTCCAAAAGGCTTTCTTTTAAGCGCTGAACCTGTGACCCTGAAATTTTCAACCTATAGTAGTATCGATTTTCTATCCATAACAGCATCATTTCCAAGTAACATAAAATAAGCACGAAAAGTGTCTAAGCGGTCTCGTGGGTGATTATTTATTCTAACCCTACAACTCCTTTCCTCAGAACGAAACGTCGCGAGCCTCTCTCCCCTCCATCGCTCTTTCCATGGTGTATCTTCTGACAAGCTGCATTCGTTAGTCCCACAAGCACTGACTTTTACAGCTGGGTTCTTCCAATGTCACGTACATACCTATATCCTTTGTAATCCTTTGGTAAGAAGTAAGATCCACTCGGACAGCTTCGGCTTACGGCCATATCACTTTTAAACACCGGTTCCCGTATGATCACCGAAGTTAAGCAACGTCGAGCCTGGTTACTACTTAGATGGGTGACCACCTGGAAATACCAGTTTGGGTGCGCGGTATGTGTAATGAATAACGGTTCAGAATTGTTAAAAAAAAAACAAAAAAAACATGCAAGAATTTACGTTTATGCGGTTATACAGGAAAGATAGTGGTTCCATACGGACAACTTCTTCCTAAGAATTACTGCTTTGTAGAAAAAAAAAACTCCCGTAGAATGTTTTTTTAATCACTATAACCTTTATGTCAGGATTGTACAAAAAAAAATTCCTGCCGAGTGTGTGTTCCACAAAGCGGCTGGTATTAGAAAGAAACTGTCCGTGCGGAACATACTGGGGTTAAACGTAATCTTTCTTGCATGACCTCATGAACTTATCTTCTTGCTTTTTTAAACTCATACAACACTGCATAGCACCCCCTACCTTGAGTGGCTTTTGGGCCTTGTATTGGATGAATATTAATATTAAAAATGTAATTTTTATTTTGTAAAACAAAAGTTCAAAACTTATTCTTTGACTCCGAATTTCGCAGAAGTAAATCCATGCTTCCGGGGCGAAATGAATCGAATTTATTAACAGATTTTCTTATTCATATTGTATAATATAATATATAATATTGGATTATAAACTATAGATATAATTAAACTAAATCAAAATTTAATTATATTGTAATATAATTATATACGAGTATTGATATTTTAGATATCATATCTAGATTGAATACGATATTTGTCAATAAATTAGTTGATTTATTGTGTCCCATTAAGTGCATGTTTTTGAAGCTGAAATCGAAATCAAGAAGTAAGTATATTCTTTTACCGGTATCACCCCATACAAGGCAGTAATGCCACTGAGACACAAGGAGTTACAAGGAGTACAAGAATTAGGAACAGAAACATTAATAATAAACGGGAATAGAAAAGAGTAGTCAGGAAAACAGTAGATAATGATTGACATTGCATTTAATTTTTTGCAGATTGAAGCTGGCTGGAATGCATGGAACCGGAAGAGAGTTTCAAAAGCGTATTGAGTCTGAGACCCTGTGGGAAGAAAAATGGAGACACTAGTGATCACTCCAAACACCATGATGTTAACTAGATATATCATCCAACTCTTTCCGAATCCTCTGCAGTGGCCTCAGATTGACACCTAAACGCCCCAAAATTTTCGTATTGGAGCTTCCGGCACAAATGCCAAGCAGTATAGTATGCTATTTCCAAATGTCTGGAGGAAGGAATTGCGTCATTGTGCGATTTTTCTCACAGACGGTGTCCAACTGACCCAACAATACTGTGCAGTCGACAAAAAAAAAAAAAATACGCACATGCGCGAAATTAAAAATATAAAACGGGGATAATTTACCCATTGCATCCGGTAGAAAAGATACAGAAAGGCAACCTTACAGCGGTGGATAAGTGACTGAAGCCTAGCTGCAAGATCGGGACCAAAAATATTGCTGTTTCTTTCTTTGGATTTTATCAAGGTTTTATTTATTAGCTATTATAATTATACTAGCAGTATAGCCCGGCATTGCTCGGGTGTAATGAAAGTTTTAAAACTAATCCATGGTCCTGGAGCTCAGACTCTTTGGACGTTGGCATGAAAGACTAAAAAGCAATAGTTGTTTCCAGTTAAAGCAAAACCGTAGACTGAAAGAAAAATGAATGGATGTAAGTCAAATTTTGATTTCCTAGTATCGATATCTAATAAGTTTTTTCGACGTAAACTGAATTTTGAAGGCTAAATAAGTCCTCTGAGTAAATGGTATGATAGCTGAGACTAAGAACTACAATTGTGCCTACTTAGAGCCAAACCCGAAGCAAAATCTAAAATAAAATGGCTGAAAAAAAATTGAGACATACAGGCAGATAGACAGTCACACACACACAAACATCTTGCCTTTTATATATATATATGATCGATTTTCTGCACGCTTGTAAGAACTGCAACCTTGAGACTTCTTAATATCGTTTCTTATGTCTTTGTCTATGAGTGTATCAAATTTGATTAAAATCGGACCACTCCTTCTATAACCCGATTTTTTCTATTATCGATTTTCAATATTTATCGGGGGTACCTCGACACAAAACCTAGGTAAGAACACTCGCAGACGCTTATAGTACAACTGTGTAAATTTTCAAGAAAATCGGTTCAGCCGTTTCGCAGTCTATAGGTAACGGTCACACACACACACACACACACATACACACACACACAGACAAAGATCCATTTATAAATAAGTTTAGATAGATTAGTTTTTTTTTTATAATCATTTCATCCCAAGCAAGGCAGTAGTGCGCAATGAGTTACATAAGAGTGAGGAGAAGGAAGAACAAGTTACAGAGGGTGTCAGAGAATGGGTAAGAGAAGAATGAGAGAACTGGTGTGAAGAGAGCTTCATGAGAGTTGATTGGAATGGGAGAAGAACATGATACAACAGTTGTAATGGAAAGGATGCGAGTCAAAGAGAAAAGAGAAGGGTGATGGTTATTTAAATAAAAAATAATATATATAATGTTAAATATTTGATTTCCCAATATTAAACGTCGTTCTCTTTGTTGAGTAAAAATATTTCTTTTAAATTTTAGATATTAAATTCAGTGTAGTACATATTTACGGCATTCATCATTACTTCTTGTCATCATTCAAACGACTTCATAATTCCGTCTTTCCAGAAATTGGATTATAAACTATAGATATAATGAAACTAAATCAAAATTGAATTATATTGTAACGTAGTTATATACGATTATTGATATTTTAGATATCATAACTAGATTAAATACGGTCAGTCAGTTAAGTGCCATACGTGATACACGCTTAGGCAACCATATCTCAAAAGAGACATGACTGACTGGGCAGAAGATTATCCCGCAGTAGGTTGCCATTGCTTTCTGCGGTAGACTGGTTGCCAGCCAAGGCTATAGAACCCAATCTGTCCTGTTATTTAACCTATAACTGGAAGGAAGAGACGGATTAATACCTTTCCTAAGGGTATTTGTGCGGAAGTGAATGCAATGAATTCAACTGAAATTCGAACTCGTTCAGAGCCGATATCCAATGCACCACAACGCACACAAAGCAGCAATGCAACTAAAACACAAGAAGTTACAAGAAGTAGAAGAATTAAAAACAGAAACATCATAATACTTTTCTCACATTTAGATGACGAACATAAATATTTTGCTGTCATTTTTGACGGCACGAACCACTTGTGTGTATATATATATATATATATATATATATATATATATACGAGTGGTTCCTATATATATATATATATATATATATATATATATATTATAAACCATTATAACAACCATTACAATATATATATATATAGTAATTGTAACTAAGTTGTAGAACTCGTAGGTTTTTTAACCTGTTGTTCATGCATTTACTTTTATAAAGAGTGCTCGATATATATATATATATATATATATATATATATATATATATATATATATATATTGTAATCGTTGTTACAATGGTTTATAAATTCATCATATTACTACAAAAATATTTTCACGTTTCGAAGCTGTTACGTGCGCTACTCATCGGGTGATAAATTGAAATGAAAATTAAATGCTGAAAACGGTTTATTTATGGTGATATGATGTTTAAGTGAATGTGGGCTTGGGTTGGGAGAGGTAGCTTAGTTTAAGACAGGTTCCTTATTTATTTTGTGTGTGTACTTATTTATGGGTTTTTTTTTAGGAAGAGTAGACAGTCGTGAAGTGCGATACATTTGAAAACGGCATGTTGTAATCTTTGTGCCGAAGCTTCAATACGTTAATCTGAGGACAGTGTTAAACTGAGAATAGTGTCAATCTGAGGACAGTGCAGAGGATTCGGAAAGAGTTGGATGAGTCTAATGGTGATTACGAAGGTACGGCAGCTCAGTAAAATCAGTGTGACCGCTCTGATAAGAAAAGAACTCCTGAATTTGTTGGTGAGGATCTCAGACTCAACACGGAGACTGCATCAAGTACCTTGAGGGTGTTGTGCTGTCCTGAGTAAAGCGGGTAGGTGCTGAAAGACTCTATGTCTGACAATAGGACTCTGCACCATGCCACACAAGCATGAGTATCCAGTCATGGCTGTCACACAATTTCTGCGACCAAATAATCCGTAACTCCCCAGATTGCAAAACCCTTGGAAATTATGTGTCGGTCGCAGTTGTGCGAGGGACCAACATAACTTCTTGCAATAATAAAGATGAAGTGAGGGGCAAGGATTATAATAGCTTTCACCAACTCAAACAAAGAGAACGTCCAGAATAAAAGCAGGAGATTCCGAAATTCTGGAGGTCAGGGTTGAAGTAAATGGCGTTTTTATTGAATAAATTTACTCTCTCATATTGCAAATATATTTCTGTGTAATGTTCTTAAATATATCTGTTAAAATGAGATGTCAGTTTTATTTTCATTTTTGCATAGTATAGATGACAATTTATCCATCGCTCTTTGTATATGCGTGTGCATATATATATATATATATATATATTGTGCTAGTATCCACCTATCTATCTATCTATCTATCTATGAACTAAGAAAATAATTGCAACGTTCACATTGTTCTTTCAAAGTCGAAACAAAATGTACAATTTTTTAGTAGCTTGTAGTTTGCACATATTCGAAAGTAATAATTAATAATAAAAAATACATTTAACTACGAGAGCGGAAACTCTCAACAAAGAACTTGCGGTTATATTTTTCTCAAATTTTAGCAGTTATTATTATCTGTAAAATGTTTCTCCACTCCCACCACGCCACCCACTTTAATAGGCGAGATTAGGTAATTTTTTAAGTAGTTTAAACAATTAAACGAAATTCATGCCTTTGTTTGCTTTTCTAGAAGTTCCGGTGAAAGTGAGGTATTTCTAAATCGAGCATCATAGCTTTTGTATTAAATCTTTCCTTATATAAACATAAAAAATAAAAACAAATTAAGAATAATCTTTGAAAGAAAAGAATGAAAAGTACCGAATTAAACTGTTTTCGCTTCTTAATCAATTGAAGCTAATGAAATAAACACACGAGGTAAACAGCTTAAATCTGCCTCTGAGCATTGCACTCTGTTAAAAAGCATTGTCTACTTATAGATTTTTTCACGTTTTCTTTTTGACCTCAACAAGGCGACTCGTTAATATGCTTAATATATTTACTCGCTATATATACGTGCAATATATACAAAAAAGATCTTCAGCACAAAGGGGAAAATCTTTCTCTTTTTCGTATAATTTTTCATAATTAAAGCTGTTGTTTTTGAAACTTTTGCTATGGAACACCAGAGAAACACAACTTTTATTACATTAAAAAGTAAAACTTCAAACTATTAAAATAAGCGATGGTGACCTCAAGGGGTCACTTATTCATTCTAAATTAGGAAGAAGAATAAAGAGACGTAAGAAAACAATGAATGTATAATTAATAATTGTGTATTGGCTTCTGTCCTTTTTTTTCTTTTCTTCTCTTATGTTTGTTTTTGTTTTGCTTAAGCAGTCTTCAACTTTCTTATCGATATAAATAAACAGTTAAACGTCTTTTGAAAGCACGCACACACAGTGTATTGAAAGTTCATTTCACGTCCATATCATTTAGTTGGTTCCGTAAAACTTTATATTCTTCACCGCCAAAAGCAAACAAGAAAAATGATAGAGAAATAAACAGATAAATAAAAAAAAGGTACTTTTTTTCTTATTTCTTTTTGCTTGCCAAGAATTTGATCCGTGAGCATTTTTGTTTGTTTGTTTGTCGGCTTGAGTTAAGTGAGTCAGTTTATAAGCGAGCACTTCGTTTTGTTTTTAATTAACATATTTAGAGCATTGGTTGCCAATGTGTATAGCTTTCTATATATGTAGACACCAGCCATAATCAGTGAATGCAGGACTGACAAATTTATCTTTTTTTTTTAAACTATAATATTCATTACTTAATCACTATATTTTTTCAAAATTTATCTACTGTTTTTGTTGTCTAAATTTGCTTACTTTCTCTCAAAAATATTTTAAAATCTTATAATTGTATTTCAAAACGCACCCTCATGCTTAAAAAATCTTTAAAGAAATATAATAAAATGTTTTTGGTAAAAAGAAAAATTCTGGAAAAAAAACTCTAAGCGGGGACATTAGGAAAATGGTAAAGAATTTAAATAAATAATTGGATAAATAAATAAATAAAATTCAAGAGACATTGATATGCTAATCAAAAATTAAAATAAAACAAGAAACAGATATAGCTGTAATCATATGTCAGAAAAAAGACAAACATTTGGTATAGGATTACAAATCTTATAAAGGAAGTTACAAAAAAAGGGAGTCAACAACTTTTACAAGGTTTATTAATTATACATTCAATGTTTCTTTGCCATCGTTCATTTTTCTTTCTTCTAAATATCTGTCATATTTATGGCAATTTCAATTTTTTTCACCTTTGAGTCGAATCAACTCCTCTTTCTATTGTCCTTTATATTTCTCTCTCTCTCTCTCTCTCTCTCTCTCTCTCTCTCTCTCTCTCTCTCTCTCTCTCTCTCTCTTTCTGATTCTCCTGGTCTCTTTATTCAGTAGGGGAGTTATTTTTAAAATCTTTTAGACATTGCGTGTATTTGTTTACAAGAAAATTATTCTAAAATCTTTTAAAAAGTCTCTGACAAAAAAAAAAGTCCAAAGTATATCTTCTATTACATTACAAATACTTAGAATATACACTTTTTTGGCAGGATTCAAAAAAGAAAGGAATACAAAGATCTATATGTCTTTCAGCGTTCCTGTTGTATATAAATACGTGAATATATGTATGTATACTACAAATATTCGCGTACATATCACACACACACACACACACACACACACACACACACACACACACACACACACACACACACTAGATATAAAGACAAAAGGAAAATTTTACAATACCAATGTGTTTCGTCCCTTGTGGGACTTTAGCAAGGTAAATGCTAAGAAGTAAAATGTAGGAACAATTTCGTTAAGTATTCAAATTGTAAATTTAAGAACGCTGCAAAATATTATTAAAGCTAACTGTATAAGGAAAGGTAAGCTATGGAGAGTGCTAAGGAGTGGCATTTATTTTTATTGTGCGTGCGTTGTGGTGCAGTGGATATCAGCTTGGAACGAGAAATCGGGGAGCCGAGTTCGAATTCCAGTTGAATTCCCCACATTCACTTACGCAAAGGTATTAATCTGTCTCTTCCCTCCAGTTATGGATCAAATAATAAGACAGCTTGGGTTCTATAGCCTTGGTTGGCAACCAGTCTACCGCAGAAAGCAATGACAACCTGCTGCAGGATAATCTTCTGCCCAGCTCAAGCGTGCATCACATATAACACTTAACTGACTGTTAAAAATTATTGTCTACCCATATAAAAAATCTATGGTCCCACTATGTATCTTATCCAGACAAAAGTAAAAATTGATATGTCTAGACACCGGGCTATTTTGCTTCCTTTCACGACCCAAATGTTAAAACTCCATGGCTACATAATTCTCATTTTTGATTGAACAATATTGACACACTTAAAGCATTTTCTTTAACTACCACCCCCAATTTTCTAAATAACCATGAATTCATCTTATATTTTCAAAATAAATCATTTTACCGTTTATTTTAAAATATCCCCTGAAGAAGAACGGCATTGTTCTGAAACATGAAAATTTTTGTGTAGTCACACACACACACACACACACACACACACACACACACACATATATATATATATATATATATATATATATATATATATATATATATATATGTGAGTGTATATGTGTGTGTATAGTGTTGAATTGTAATGATGCTTAGTGTCAAAATTGCATCAATGTAAACAACACTTTCGCCCGCTAAATTTTTAATGGACGAAATTCGTCATATGAAAACTTTTTTTCACACTTAGTGCTATTTCCAAATGAACTTAGTTGCACAGAATACGACCCAATTTGTGATATTTAACAGTTCACATATATTTATTTTATCGACAAATATTTATATTTAATTCAGTTAAGTGGTAAATTACAAAAAAAAAAATATTTAAATCAACTAAGGTTTTTCTAAGTTGCAAAGAAAATGATTTCCCTCATATTTTTTCAGTTTTTCTGATAATTGTGAACAAGAATTTGGCAACAAAATAGAAATTTAAACATGTAACTAGTTTTCAGATATTTTATATATATATATATATATATATATATATATATATATACATTTATAATAAATTATTTAAACAAATAAATGTATTTATTTAAACGTTATTTTAATAGAATCTTTTATTTGAGTAGATGCTCTGTTTTTATTAGTAAACAGTTTATTTATTTATTCACATCTACCGGCCTGAATATACGAGAAATTCTTTTGGAAAACTATGTCTTCTTCTGCAGCAATCGAACCTGCGTTCTCTAGGTGAAACCGTCCTGCGTGTCCTCAGAGAAATTGTCATTAGATATCACGTACTTTGACCGCTCGACCAAGTAGGTCCTCTTGATTAAGCCCAACTTTTTGAACACACTTTTCTCTCGCTTCCCGAAATATACATATCTGCTCTGTTCTGTACCCTAACACAAAGAATTTTTAAATGCCATGCCAATCAGTTGTTGATACTGTTTATTGGTACTTTTCATTGATTAAACACTACTGATCGTCTACAAGTACAATAAATAACATGATAGTAAATAGTATAATGAATAACATAAAAAATGGTATCATAAATAACATATATAATAAATACATATATAATAAATATCATCTATAATAAATAGCATAATAATAAATAGCAAAATAATAAATAGTATAATAATAAATAATATAATAATAAATAGTATAATAAATAACATATATTATAAATAACATAATAATAAATAGTTTAATAAATAACACATATAATAAATACCAAATATAATAAATGACATAATAATAAATAACATAATATGTAACATATATAATAAAAAACATATATAATAAATACCATATATAATAAATGAAATATTTAAAAATCGTATAATAAATAACATATTAAATAAATAACATAATAAAAGATAGTATAATAAATAACATATATAATAAGTGACATGTATGATAAATAACATAATAATAGTATAATAAATAGCATATCTAGATAAAACATTCAATAAAAAATTAATTAAAATTTATAATGTCCTATTATAATTGTTATTATCGAATTTCAAAAGTAAAATCTTCTAATTAAATTTAAAACACACTGGGAAAAGAAGTTAAAGATTCGAAAAAAACATAAAACACACACAAAACAATACAAAAAAAAAGAAACCTAGAACAAGAGCCTTGTTAACAAAAACAGTCACCATTAAGAACTGTTTAAAGAAAGGTCAAAGATGGATGATAATCAAATGTTACTGAGAATTATAAGGAATAGGAATCCGTAGAGACATTTTTTTAGGTAATGGATTCAATCGAACATTTTTAATTTATTTTTTAAATCCTTAAAGCTAACGTGTAAATAATTTTTGAAAAATATGTATTCTCGCACTTACATACATACTTTTATGTGTGGATCAATAAGTCCGTAGCTTAACATGTAATGATTAGCCGAATTTAGATTTAAAATGTTCACTGTATAATGTGCAATAAGTCAGTTAAGTGACATACGTGATACACGCTCAGGCGATCATGTCTCGAAAGAGAAATGACTGACTGGCATGGCGTTAATATTCGCTAGTGAATAAAGTGCATTAACAAATTTGTCATAGCAAAATTTTTCATTATTAAAATGCAAGCTTATTGATAGACACATATGTTTTAAAATCATTTCATCTAACACAAGGTTATAAAGCCACAAAGATGCAAGGAGTTACTGAGTGTAAGAGAATATGGAAAAAAGCTACTATTAAGGAAAGAGGACAACAAAAGAACAGGAATTAAGAACAGAAGAAAACGATTGGCATTGCATTTACAATTTTGAAGATCAAACTTGACTGAAAAGCAAGAAGCTGAAAGAGAGTTTCACAAGCGAGAAGTGCGATAGAAGAAACTATTAACATAGAACTTACAGTTACATTTCAATAGTAAAAGGATTAGACCTTGCTTGCAAACTAGTACTACGCTTGAATTCATAAAGTTTATGCACCATAGAGGAAAGTTAATCGGAACAATTACCATGAAAATATTTATAGAAAAGGCACAATAAAGCTGCGTTACGGCGGTGCGACTGAAGCTGAAATGCCAGGTTAGAATCAATAACATTGCAGATTCTTCTTCTTTATTTTATCAAGTGTTTTGTTAACAAGTTTCTTGTTCTTGTTTTCGCTTTTTTTATTTGTTTTTGTGTGTTTTACATAGCAGAAGCACCAGACTAGATGTGGCAACAATATCCAATGCCTTGAACGAATGCTAGATTTATAAATGTATTATTAGTTGATTTATAGCAACATGTTTAATAACATTATTGATTAAATGCCAAATTGTAAGTCGAAAGCAGTTTTATGATTTAGAAAAATTGTTGATACTGTTTATCAACTTTTCATTAATCAAACGCTACTTATCGTCTACATGTATAATAAATAACATAAATAGTATAATAAATAACACATATAATAAATAACATGAAAATAAATAGTATAATAAATAAAATATATAATCAATAATATATAAAATAAATAACATAATAATAAATAGTATAATAAAATAACATAATAAATAACATAATAATAAATAATATCATAGTTAACATATATAATAAATAACTTATATATTAAATAGTAAAATATATAAAATATATGATAAATAACATATATAGTAAATATCATAATAATAAATAATATAATAAATAACAGATATAATAAATAATAATAAATTTAATTTTTCGTTTCAGAGTTCTTTAATACTGTCACGTGATGCGCGCGGCTGGCATCATGTGAGCGTCTGTCTATTGTTTTAAAGAAAAAAAACTTTCAAAACTCCATTTCCACTGTTAAATAGTGTAGGGTTGATGGCTGAAGAAAATTATTTGATATATAGTGCCTCTTTTATGCAGGTTTCATTAAAAATGACAGACAAGATATTATTATTAAGGTTTTTATGTAATTTTTCATGTGTTCTTATGGTTTTTTGGGGGGGGTTTCAGAACTCAAATTATATAGAAATTGTTCAAAGTTTTTGTATTTTCAAACATATTCGGCTATATTTTTAGCCATTATAAAGAATTAATTTTGTTTTACTTGTAAATAGATATTTGTAAACGTTATGTATATGTGTATATGTTAGGTTCCGAACACTTTAAGCACGATGACAATGTGCTTATCGTGACATATAACATTTACACATACTTATTTTTAAATTTAAAAATTTTTTTTTACTTTTAATTTTTTTTATTTTTAAATTTTAAATTACACATTTATTTTCAAAATTTTTATACTCATATAAATTATTTTTATACGCATATTAAATATTTTGCACACGCGTACATATTGTCGGTTACTAGGAAAATCTTGTATTTAATATTGGTTACTAATTTTATATAATAATAAGTGGCTGTATTCTTACTGCCTACTTCTTGGTGGTTCTACGAGGAAGGCCATAAGTAGCTAAAGATCTCCTGAATTTTGGTTGGTCCCTCGGTTGCCCACTCCCCCAGCTTTTATAAGCTTCAAAAATTTATGAAACTGATCAGTCTCTGATTTTGATAAGATTTGATCTTCAGGACTTTTCTCTTTGCTTTTTTTTTTTTTTTTCACTTAGCATTTTAAAGACAGACACAGACCAGTTTGAAAGAAAAACAAACAAAATAAAGCAATCAGATAGATAGAAACAAACATGCTGTTAGGGAGGGAAAGACACTTAATAGTCACATTTTTATATCTGAAGGAAGACGTTAATTAGAAACTTCTTTTTAGCATTTATTTTCTATGCTTCAAAAAATTATTGTAGAATAGGAAAAAAAAATCAGAGCAGACAAATCACACTGTTCTGGTAGTATTGACGTTAGTATTAACTCTTTGATTTTGTTTTGAAATTAATCTCTCTTGTGTTCCAATTGCTTGAAAGTGAAATAGAGGGCATGAATTTGAGTTTTACCCCCGCTTTATCAGAAAAATCTCGGTTCCTAAGCCCCCCACACATTCAGAGTTACGCAATCACCACGTTTGTTGTTAGCATACTAACAAAAAGGAGCTTATTAATTTCTGTTCCCACCACAACCAAAGAATAAAATCTAGTTTGATTATAGGTGTATATATATCCTCAGAATATGCAGTCCTAATTATTTTACTGAAGTAGAGAGATTTATTTATCAAACATTTAAACTTGTCTACTACACACACCATTTATCCTCAGCGCCAAAAACGTGCTTATAAAATCCACAAAACCAAAACGCCGAATACCCCAAAATTTACACAAATTTCATGAAACTACCTTCCAACATCTTTTCATATGGACTCACAAATAAATTAACTATCCCAACTACTAAAATCGTTACTACCGCCTCAAATATTATATATTATCAGATTAAAAAAACGTCAAACACCTTTTTAAATATCGAAATTTACATAATACAGTGTCTACCATGCAATAACGCATATAATATGGAAACATCAAGAAATCTAAAAGCGTGAATCTACGAACATAAAAGAGACCTACATTTGGATATACGTTCCAACCCTTTTGTATTACATCGAAGCCATGTAGGACCCAATTCTAATTTTTCTAATGCTAGTTTAATTTAAAAAAAAACATATCCTTTTAAGGAGGAAGTACTTTAAAAATATAATTAATAGAATTACTATCAACTATAAACACACGATTAAAACATTACATTACTGCTGCGTCTTCAACCCATGAATCCAAAATATGTCTACCTATAGATATAACTAAATAATTTAAAAATACGTCCATAAATTCATAACACTGTCATATTCTTTTCTCTATATGCACTACATTTCATTTTAATTTATAATTAATCTATTATAAGCATGTTTTCTCCCTATTATTTCCTATTATTATTTATCTTTTTCTCCCTATTATTATATATTATTATATTTTATCTTATTTTTATTATAACTATTATTATTATTATCATTAATTCATATTTTCATTTTTATATATTATTATTAATTTATATTTTATTATTATATATTATTATTATTATTATGTCATTTTTCATCATATTTCGATTTCTGCTTTGGTCTCACTACCAACCAAGTCTGCGGGGAGACCTAAGACAGGTCGTGGGGTGTTGTTATGACTCCATTTCATGTTTTTCTATCTTCCCTATCATCCCTAGCATTACATAGATAAAGTTTTCCTTAGTGTGTGGACTGTACTTAATAAGACAATTTTTTGGATATCTCTTAAGCTGGGGTTTCCAGGGATTCTTTCAATGTGTTGTTTTGTTCCATTTTTTATCATTCCAAGTGCACCTACTATCACTGGCACAACTCTTGTTTTCAATTTCCACATTTTTTTCTATTTCAATTTCCAGGTCTTTATATTTTGACAGTTTTTCAAATTCCTTGATTGCTATGTTACAATCCGCTGGACAAGCCATATCAATTAATAGACAAGTTTTCTCCTTCTGGTTTTTAACAATAATGTCAATTTTTCTGTCTGTGTAGATGGTGTAATCCCATAGAATGGTTACATCTTCTATTTCTGTAACCGGTGCTGGGTGATGTTCATACCAGTGTTTGTTTACAGATTTTCCATAATGTTTGCACATTGCCCAATGTAAATATTGCCCAACTCTATCGTGGCGATTTTTATATTCATTTGGAACAAGCACAGAACAGCCTGAGATTAGGTGGTCTATTGTTTCTTGGTGTTTATCACAAAACCTGCATTTTGGATCCATATTATTATGCATAATATTTGCCTGAAAGTTTCTAGTGAAAAGACTTTGGTCTTGTGCTGCAAGAATAAAGCCTTCAGTTTCAGACTTTAATCCAGATGCACGTAACCATCGATGAGTATTAACTTTGTCAACATTGGATTTATTGGCACGTACTGGATATTGGCCATGCAGAGGTTTGTCTTGCCAGCGCTGTTTCATCTGTTCAAGTTATTATTATTATTATTATTATTGTATTATTCTCCAATTTATTATTATTATGTCATTTTTCATCATATTTAGATTTCTGCATTGGTCTCACTACCAACCAAGTCTGCGGGGAGACCTAAGGCAGGTAGTGGCGTGTTGTTATGACTCCATTTCATGTTTTTCTATCCTCCCTATCATCCCCAGCATTACATAGATAACGTTTTCCTTAGTGTGTGGGCTGTACTTAATAATACAATTTTTTGTATATCTCTTAAGCTGGGGTTTCCAGGGATTCTTTCAATGTGTTGTTTTGTTCCATTTTTTATCATTCCAAGTGCACCTACTATCACTGGCACAACTCTTGTTTTCAATTTCCACATTTTTTCTATTTCAATTTCCAGGTCTTTATATTTTGACAGTTTTTCAAATTCCTTGATTGCTATGTTACAATCCGCTGGACAAGCCATATCAATTAATAGACAAGTTTTCTCCTTCTGGTTTTTAACAATAATGTCTGGCCTGTTTGCTTCAATTTTTCTGTCTGTGTAGATGGTGTAATCCCATAGAATGGTTACATCTTCTATTTCTGTAACCGGTGCTGGATGATGTTCATACCAGTGTTTGTTTACAGCTTTTCCATAATGTTTGCACATTGCCCAATGTAAATATTGCCCAACTCTATCGTGGCGATTTTTATATTCGTTTGGGGCAAGCACAGAACAGCCTGAGATTAGGTGGTCTATTGTTTCTTGGTGTTTATCACAAAACCTGCATTTTGGATCCATATTATTATGCATAATATTTGCCTGAAAGTTTCTCGTGAAAAGACTTTGGTCTTGTGCTGCAAGTATAAATCCTTCAGTTTCAGACTTTAATCCAGATGCACGTAACCATCGATGAGTATTAACTTTGTCAACATTGGATTTATTGGCACGTACTGGGTATTGGCCATGCAGAGGTTTGTCTTGCCAGCGCTGTTTCATCTTTTCAAGAGCTTTATCTTTGGCTTTCATTTTCATATTTTTTGCCGCAATAGTTGGTTCTTGGCTACTGTTTTGCTTTTCTACAGAATCTACTAACTGTAATTCTTGTTTGTATTTACTGCCTTCTTTTATTATTGAATATTTTTTCTTTCTTTCTTCATGTTGCCTTACTAATTGTATCATCCAATCCTTTGTTGTTTCTATGTATGTTAGTAAGCCAATAGTTGTTGTCTTGTATGACAATTCCAGCTGAATAAGACCCCTTCCACCTTCTTTACGGGGTATGTATAGACGGTCTACATCAGCCTTTGGGTGATGCATCCTATGCTTAGAAAGAAGCTTTCTTGTTTTAGCATCCATTCGCCTGATGTCGTTTAGAGTCCAGTTTAAGATGTTGAAGCTATATTGGACAACTGGGATTGCAAGGCTATTAATGGCCATAACTCTATTCTGTGAATTTAATTCAGTTTTTAATATCATTCGTAGCCTTCTATAGTACTCTTTACGCACTATTTAGTACTCTTTACGCACTATTTAGTACTCTTTACGCACTATTTATTATTATTATTATTATTATTATTATTATTATTATTATGTCATTGTTCATCATATTTCGATTTCTGCTATGGTCGCCACTACCAACCAAGTCTGCGGGAAAACCTAAGGCAGGTTGTGGCGTGTTGTTATGGCTCCATTTCATATTTTTTCTATTTTCGCCATCATCCTTACCCATCTATCACCCTCCTTCTGACATTTCCTATATCTAACCACTCTTTCTCTTTACCTTCCCCTATATAACCCCATGCGCAATAGTGGCAGTGGAATGTCTTGCTTGGGGTGAAATGATTAAAAAATAAGTAAATTAGTAATGTTGATATTTTTCTCATAAACAGTGTCCAACTGACCCTACTATACTGTGCAGTCAAAAACAAAATACAAAAAAGTGAATACGTGAAATAAAAAAAAATAAGATAGCAACAATTTACCCGTCACGCTATATATATTATTAATTTTTACGTTAGAACATGTGAAAAACTACTACTACAAAATTGTACATTTTGTTTCGACATCGAAAGAACAACGTCTCATCGGGCAGTTAACAATGATGATAATAAACGTTTTATTTGAAAAATAATTTCTTTTAAAAATAACACTTCTCTTTCTATTTGGATTTTTTCCGTACAACGTAAGAAGATATTAAAAATGGGGAAAGAGCGAAGAAACGATGCTTCGCTCTCTATATTTTCTCACTTGTTTTCCTATTCATTTTCTATTTATTCTATACCTTTCCTTTTCCTCTTTCTTTTCCGTTTCTTTATAAAAGTACAATTCTTTTTGTTTTTTTTTTAACTTCAAAAAAGATTTGAGCTCAAACACTGTAAGCAATGTGAATATCAGTCTGCAATTGATTTCCGGCCAAAATTTAAAATTTCTCACTCTTAGCCGTTTCCATTCGCTCTTTCCTCTCGATACTTTTTCACTTATTTTCCCCTTCATTTTCTATTTCTTCTGTTTCTTTCCATTTTCTCTTTCTTTTACTTTTCTAGGTTTCTCATCTTATTTTCTGACCTTTTCTTTTCCTCTTAGAGATTATATATATATATATATATATATGTGTGTGTGTGTGTGTGTGTGTGTGTATGTGTGTGTGTGAAATGTGCATGTATATAAATATAAATATAAATATATATATATACATATATATATATATATACATTTATATATATATATATATATATATATATATATATATATATATATATATCATCGGGCAGTTAAGAATGAAGGTAATAAAGGTTTAAAGCTTATATATATATATATAAGCTCTCACCTATCTAAATGAATATGTCAGCTCTATCACTGATATTGAGCGTTTTCAAATAAGTACCGCGCATATATAATATACAAGTAATATAATATATATAACAAATTGCATATATATATATATATACGTCCAATTTGTCATATATATTATATTACTTATATATTATATATGCGCGGTACTTATTTGAAAACGCTCAATATCAGTGATAGAGCTGACATATTCATTTAGATAGGTGAGAGCTTATATATATATATATATATATATATATATATATATATATATCAGGGTAAAGTTGTATGAAAAAGTATAAAATATTTTCGTGTGACGTGTTTAATTGTTATACTTTTTCCCCTAAAATTGGTCTTAATATATAAAAAAAAATATGTATATATGCGTGCGTGCGTGCGTGCGTGGAGTGTCATTTCAAGTATAATTTGTCAAAATCAGAAGAAATTTATGAAATAAAACAGCAATTATTGCCCAATAATAAAAGCAAAGAAAGAAAATTAATGTCCATTATATATATGTAATGGACTCTCCTGTCGGATTCGACGTATGAGGATCTGACAGCTTAATTGTTATGAAACCTAGGTAAACCGCCAGAAGACCCACACAAGTGACTTGATTAAAGTGGTGAAGGCTTGGGTAGAACCATCCAGACCTTTTGGAACTATTGATGCACTCAGTCGGTGCATATAAATGCCAAAGATAAAGCAGGCAATAGATCTCAGGCATTCTTTAATTATCCCGCAACAGGTTGCCACTACCTGTTGCGGGAGACTGGTTTCCAGCCAAGGCTATAGAGCCCAATCTGTCCTGTTATTTAACCCATAACTAGAGGAAAGGGACGGATTAATCCCTTTCCCAAGGTTATTAGTGCGAATTCGAAATCGGCTCCACGATTTCTCGTTCTGAGTCGGCATAAAAACACTCCGAAATGTTCGTATTGGAGCTTCTAGACAAATGCCAAGAATTACAACATGCCGTTTTTAAATTTCCGGTGGCGTAAATTGCGTTATGGTGCCCGTTTTTTCACAAACGGTGTCCAACTGACCCTACTGTACTATGTCTATAGTACGAATTAGTTTCATGCTCTATGCAATCATCAAGTGCATAGTGCATGAAAATCGAGTAGTGCTATAGACATAGGATATATGGAAACTCCTCAAATAAGCAAGAAATCAATAAAGGAACCATGTTTCCTTTGGTGTCAAGAAAAAATTGAAATCATTAAATATATGAATAGCAACAAACTTTTAAACCAGAGATATGAAACCACAGTAAACTGCAAACACATTAAAACCTTACAATCATGCTAAAGCAATACTACAATAGCCAAATCTATGACCCCTTAAAGATGATAAACCTTCATAGTACTAACAACACTCTTACATTAAATTTTATCTATTACACACCACAAAGTGTGATCTAATTTAAAATTTAAAATTTTATAGAAAAATCGATTTCCTAAGTTCAAAATTAAGGTTAAATACACAAAATTAGATTAATTATAAAAATTGTGCTTAAATACAAAAATATTCTATAGTTGTACAAATAAACATTAAAGATAGGGCCAATCCCATCCCTCCCCACCCTTTACACTTTTCTACTCTGCTCCTCTAATAAATCCCAAGAATAAAGTCATTTCATGAGGCCATAAAACCTACATTCCATCTTCCAATGTTAAATCTGTTTACAAAATTCCCGACACTTTCATTAATCAACTATATCTACTTTCTTCAAAATTTTAACAGACAATTTATAAGACTTATTCCCTTATCGCTAACCCCCACCAACATCTCACACACAACTCGCCAAATATAAGAAAAGAGGCTTTCCATTCCTTTCCACACTACCTGATGAGACATTGTAATTTCAATGTCGAAACAAAATGTACAATTTGTAGTGGATATATAAAAAATTTGTACATGTTCTAAAATATGATTTACAAGCAGTATAGCCTAAAGTATAAAAGCTTTAAAACTAATCCATGGTCCTGGAGCTTAGACTCTTTGCACGTTGGCACGAAAGACTAAAAAGCAATAGTTGTTTCCAGTTAAAGCGAAACCGTAAACTGAAAGAAAAATGAATGGATGTAAGTCAAATTTTGATTTCCTGCTATCGATATCAAATAAGATTTTTTCGTCGTTAACTGAATTTTGAAGGCTAAATAAGTCTTCTGAGTAAATGGTATCATGGCTGAGACTAAGAACTACAATTGTACCTACTTAGAGCCAAACCCAAAGCAAAAACTAAAATAAAAGGGCTGAAAAAATTTCAGACATACAGGCAGATAAACAGATACACACACAAACATCTGGCCTTTTATACGTATACATTATCGATTTTCTGCACTATTGTAAGAACTGCAACCTTGAAACTTCTGAATATCCTTTCTTATGCCTTTGTCTATGAGTGTATCAAATTTGATTAAAATCGGACCACTCCTTCTATAACCTGATTTTTTCGATTATCGATTTATGATATTTATCGCGAGTACCTCGACACAAAACCTAGCTAAGAACACTCGCAGACGCTTATAGTACAACTGTGTACATTTTCAAGAGAATCGGTTCAGCCGTTTCGGAGTCTATAGGTAACGGACACACACACAGACAGACAGACACACACACACACACACACACACACACACACACACAGTTCCATTTATAAATAAGTTTAGATAATATATATATATATATATATATATATAGTGTGTGTGTGTGTGTGTGTGTGTGTGTGTGTGTGTCGAGGCAGCAGATAATTTTCTAAACATATACTGTTAAATATAACAGACAATGAATGTCTATTATGTTTAATCATGAGCCGTTCTAAAAATCGAATTTTGGGTATAATTTTAAGTGAAAATAATGACAAAATTGTCAAACATTTTGATATTTTTTTATTATGTTGGTTCTAAGCTTTCGGCTCACATGAGCCATCTTCAGATGTTGGAAGGAAAAATGACCTAAACCTAATAAAAATGAAGCTTTTCTATCAAAATGTTTATGTTATTATTAAGAGGAAAAATCATTATTTTTTTTAATTCATTCTTTATAACAATTTCGAAATTTTGGTAAAAAATCTGTTTTTTTTTTTGTTTTTTTTTCGTCAGCGTGTAATCAACAAATTTTTACCAGAGTATGGATAATATAATATTCAGTCAGTTAAGTGCTATACGTGATACACGCTTGGGCAATCACATCTCGACAGAGAAAGGGACATAACTGACCCAGCAGAAGATTTTACCGCAGTAAGTTGTTATTAATTTCTGCTGTGGACTGGTTACCAACCCAATCTGACCTGCTATAGCTGGAGGGAAGAGATAAATTAATTATTTACGCGTAAGTGAATGCAACAAATTTGACTGGAATTCAAACTCGGCTCTCCGATTTCTCGTTCCAAGCCGATATCCACTGCACCACAACGTACATCCTAATATAATAATACACAACTTATCTTTTTCCGGTGAAAAACACATTAATTTGGAAATTCATGCAAAAATCAAATAATTGTCGAATTTTAATGAGACTTTTAGGACATATACAAATGAATTAAATTATTTTTAAAATACTAGTTTTTATAAAATCTTGATAAAAATATTTTTTGCAAACATACATACACTTCCTGTAAATTCATGAAATTTCAAGAAATTAAATTTTGTTTCAAAAATTTGTTTTATTAGTTTAGCGCAGGACTCCTTGAAGAATGCAAACCCTCTATTTTCTTTTCAAACAGTTGGCCATTTTAACGCAAATCTCCTCCGTATAGTGAATTAAAAAATGCGGTAAAACTATGACATTATTAGATAAGCTTTTAATTGCTTTTAGAATATATGTGTGTGTATATATGTGTGTGTGTGTGTGTGTGTGTGTGTGTGTGTGTGTGTGTGTGTGTGTGTGTGTTCATTAAAAAATCCCCGTTACGTGAGCGTTCTTTAAAAAAAAAACGGTAAAATCATTTATCATAAATTGCCCGAAGACATCAGATGGTAGAAACCTAGGTTGCGTAATAACTCGTTTAGAAATGAAAAATATTCAAACGTTTTAAAATATAATTTTAATAATACAACTGTGTACTGGTCCAATTTAATTATGTACAAAAACTAAGTAATTAAATAATATATATATATATATATATATATATATTAAGTACATTAGAGTTTGAAAAAAAAACACTTTCGATGGATAATGTATTTTTAAAAGAATTGTCATGATTTTTAATTTAATTATAATAGTTAATAAAGTTTCAAAATATTTATAAAATTCTTCAAATCTTTGTCGTGGTTATGTTATTAAGTGAAGACTATATTTCTTCTTCTATGTGCCTTGTCCTTTCAGGGCGTAGGTGATCATGGCTTTCCACGTCTCCCTATACCTGGGGGCTCTTAGTACGTTTTCTCCTGTAACACCATGCAGCCCCCGTTCTGTCATCCAGCTGATCAGGCCCTTCTAATATGTTTTCCGCTGCTTTCCTCTGTCTCCTTTTCCTTCTATCTGGCCTGTTTGTATCGGATTCCTCAAGCACCCCACTTCCTCATTGCATATCCCAGGAACTTTATTTGTCTCTTCCTGATGTTCAATATTAATTTCCTTTTTGTTTCCATCCTTTCCAAAACCTCATCATTGCTCGGTCCATGATATCCGCAGCATCCTTCTGTAGAACCACATTTCAGTTGCTTCAAGTTTTTCCTTCATCCTTGATGATATTGTCCAGCATTCACTGCCATATTGAAGAACTGACATCCAGTACTCTCTTCTTTGTTTCTAGTGAAAGTTTCCTGTCTCTTAATACTTTACTCAGCTTCTGGAATGCGTCCTTCGCCATGCCAATTTGCCTTCAGATCTCTGCGCAGCACTTTCCATCTTCTGTTAGAAGACTTCCCAGGTATTTAAATTTTTGAACCTGCTTAATATCCCCCACTTGTATTTGGCATTTTGGGCTGCTCTTTTTGCTGATGACCATGCATTCTTCTTGCTTAATACTTTTACTTATAATTATTCGTTAATAATTTTATTACCGTTTGATGTCAAGATGTCCCTTTGCATCCAATGAGAACTTTTTCATTAATTTAATCAGAAAATTTGTGAAAAGAAAAATTAATTAATCCTTAAATTGTTCGATTTCTCTTTGAAACAAATGTCTGGAAGAGATATTTGAATTTAAGACATTTTTAAATTGTTTTTAAAAATTTTCAGCATCCAACAAATTCCCTAATCGAACTAAACGGTCGTATTTGTAGTCCTTTCTGGTCACTCTCTTCAGCTACTTTCTGTAGGAGGTCTAGTAGTTTCCTTTCCGTGTCTGCAATCAGCACTGCATCATCTGCGTACCCTATGTTGATTAAATTGTGGCGTCCGATGACAAATTCTGGCATAACATCTAGAGTCCTCAAAATAGTCTCGCTGTACAACTTGAATAGATCCTGTGAAAAGACACATACTTGTCTTACAAGATTATATTTACTAATCGAAAATTAAAAAGTTTAATACAAATCATCGAGCCATAGATTTTTTAA